>JAOXYB010047591.1:0-12121 GCA_028565635.1 Phoronis ovalis | reverse complement strand
TTACGTTTTGTACCAAAAAGAATAGATTCGGTTTTACCAAGGTGTAAAGAAAGTTTATTGTCAATTAGCCATTCATTGATTGAATTTAGCTCAGAGCTCAAAGTCTGCTGAATTTCATCTACATTATAAGAAATTGCAGTAACATTTTTTTAAAGTTTGACTTTGTTAAACGCAAAGACAGCAAATTTTGGTGAGCAATATGGCATCTAACATGCTTGAAAGTACAGGACGAAAAGATGAATTGTTTATCGTACCGGAAATAAAGTACTTTAAAGAGTTTCACTCTTTGCAGCAGTTGTAAAATAAATATATTAAATGTTTTGACCAACCATTCTGCTTATTATACAAAATGGAGATTATAATTTGTGAACAATAAAATTATAAGATAATTTTTGCAAAAGTGTTTAATTTAATTGTTTCCTGAATGCATATAGGTTTGATAAATATCTGTTTAATTTAAATTATATTTCCACACTTGAACCTGTGTGATCATACAGTTTCTAAGTGTCCGTAATCAAGGAATATGCCAATAACCTATATCTGTGCTGCGGGTAAATACAAGATCTTTTCACTAGCGTTTCTCCAGTTGTACGTATTCTTGTTCATTTCGTTTATGCCCCGGGGACAAAACTAGACGGATAAAAAAATATTTTTTTAAAAACAATATGTGCAATATTAGTACCTTTTGCAGGTCATCCACGCACTATAAAGAACTACTGCATGAATATCAGTTTTTCAAAAAATCATCTCATTTATCTTTTGATAAAATACCATTTAAATTTTTTTTAATTTCACAGATACAGCAGAATGAATACAGTTTATACATAACATAAAGGTATTTTACGTTGGCATAGATGCTGATTTAACCCACTTAGTCCTTAGTGGCTAAATCAATAGAGAAATCGCCACAATTAAAAACGGTGCTGCTAAAGGATATAAAGAAATAAAACGTACATCATGCATGATGAAAATGCTGGTCAAATAATGGTCAAACTTCAAGAGAACCAACACTATGAAGGATAGGTGTTGGAATTCAGTTACACTCAAAAAAATAATAGGTACAGAAATACATAGGATATTTCGAAATACTCCAACTGTGCTACTATGCTTATTCCGATACGTTTCTTTGTTTTCTAGCTGAATTTGGCATCCTCTTACATTGATGGAGGCGTCATTTACAGTAATAGTAAAGTCTGGGTAGATACTTTGAGATCTTTTAAAGATGGGAGACTGAAGAGCAGAGATGAAGAAGGGTTATGGCCTGTACTTAATGATGCATATATGAACATGCTTAACCCACCGCCATCTCGCGAACACAAACTCATGGCGCCAGAGAGGCAGTGGTGTAAGTCCTATGAGAAGTCAAATGTATTCGTCCGTTGTAGCAACATTTTGAGAAGCTTCAATTCCAGTGGTGTTTTATTTCTCAATAATTATATTCTGGGTTGATCTTATCATGTCTACTTAATGAAATTGAAAACAAATATGTAATATAAATAAGTTACTTATGTGTACATGCAAGCAAGGAGCTAATATTGACTGCGATTATATTATGGCTACATATTAGAGAAAGTACATTTTATTTGATTGTGACCTCTGTGTAGATTGTAATACCATTTGAAGCCATCTCCTGTTCATATTCTGATACGATTTTTTGACTCCTTATTAGTTACGTGAAACTATGCTACTTGCATGGGGTTACAAGCCAACGATACCACTCATCTTCCATTTATTTATAAAAAGAATCAGCAGGCTCTGCAACTCTTACTTTTAGTGCTTGGTGATCCCAGGGTTTTCCAACATCCAGCTACGTTGGCATTTGGTTTAATATTTTTCCGGTACCATAATTTTCTTGCAAAGAAGTTTAAACTGGAGCATCCAGATTGGGATGATGAACAGTTGTTCTACCACACAAGAAAATGGATTATTGCCATCCAGCAGGTGAGAAGAGACAACGACTTAATTGTCACTTCTTGATCAATGTTATAATGTCCATGCAGGTTACCTTTATGTGCCTACCACAAATGTATATTTCCATTTGGCTGCCTCTTTGTTAAGATCACTAAGATTTAACCTAAAGTAGGAAGTATGAATATGTTTTCGAAGTTTTACTTTCTGGCGTAGCGGATAGATTTTCATTCTGAAATCTGTTTCTTTTGCTCTTAGAAAATCTACGTGTATGACTTCTTCCCAGCATTCACAAATGACACGTTAGACGCATACAAAGGTTACAATAGTCACCTGCATCCGGGCGTATCTAGTTTGTTCCAAGCTGCCGCGTTTAGATTTGGGCACAGTATGGTTTCACCGGGACTCTACAGAAGGTATTTAATGCTTACCACATTGTAGATTTGTACACTTATATGCAGGGTAAACCAAAAATTAACAAGTTAGGTTATTTAGCGTGACGTGGCTATTTTTTAATATTTTTTAATAGCCTCGTCACGCTTAACAACATCAATGATTAATTCTTGGTTTACCCTGTATATAAGTGTGCCATGTTATGTCTAACATAAGTTCAGTGCTTCTTACGTTTCTAAATACGAATTTAATATAATTTCTTATAGTTAATATTTACTGTATAATATATATTATAATTGTTGTCAATTAACATGTTTTTTTTGAATTTTAAGAGATGGACAATGTCATTTTCTAAACACCACAGAGAAAACGGTATCCTCCGGACAGTACGCTGTTAAATTGTGTAACACGTGGTTTCATGGAGATGTGAGTACGCGCACTTTATTATCCAGTGTGTCGTGGTTTTGAAGACATCAAGTTAAAATAAATATAAAAATAACTGTATAACCGATATAAATCAGCATAAAACAAGAATCCAGACTTTCTCGTGAATTGACTCGGGTTTACATTTTTTTTATTTGTAATTATGTGCCAATTTTAGTTTTCTGCCTGCTAACGAATGACCAAACACAACATGTATTAGAATTGAATAATTAACAGCGTCAATATCTATCAGATAATAGAAATGCCTGTACTGAAAGTACTTGCTTAACCATTGCCTTTGTTATCTGGTTATTTATACAGTTTGTATTATATATTTAGTAGTAGCAGCGTTTATTTTTGAAAATATGTCTCCCATCGTTTGATTTTATTACAGGAAGCCTTTGAGTTTGGTCTGGACCCAATTCTGATGGGAATGGCTTCACAAATTGCAGAACGAGAAGATCATATTTTGGATTATGTTGTCCGAGGTATGCGTTATAAATTACAAAAAACTTCCTGTATGTACTAAGTTTGTAACAGACTGATACACATTATTCGGAATGTTCAGATTGAATCCTATACGCCAGTTTAATTATTACAACCTGTGTGAGACCATCTCATTTTTTCATTTAATAGGCAAATTATTTGGTCCAATCCAGCATTCAAGAAGAGATTTATTGTCTGTAAATATTAAACGCGGACGAGATAATGGTTTACCAGATTACAACACATGCAGACAAGCCATGGGGTTACAGCCTGTGTCAAATTGGACAGACATCAATCCTTGGCTCTTTGCTAGAGAACCAGAGGTCTACCTTTCTTACAAAATATTATGTTTATAGCTGCAAAAGAAATATGAAGTAACAAATACTGTAGCTCCGTAAGCAATGTGTCTCTTGTTTAACTTATAACATTATTTAACATTTTCTGATAAAATGAGTTGCTTAATTCAGTGTTTATTTAAATATTCTGGGATAATTTAGATACATATGAAATATTTTACCTTTTTAATTGTTTTTATTTATATTTTAGGTAATCAATACTGTAGCAGAGGTTTATGAGTATAAATTGGAAAACTTAGATGTGTTTGTAGGTGGTTTACTTGAGAGCCTTCCATCAGGACCAGGACCATTATTTCGGGTGACCATAAAAGACCAGTTTACAAGATTTAGGGATGGCGATAGATACTGGTATGAAAATGAACTTAATGGGTAAGCATGTGCTACCACACACAGTGTGTACCTTCTTATAGAGTTTTACATCTCAGAAGAATACTTAAACTAAAAAATTGAAATAGATTCTAGTTATAAAATACTAGTAAATACAAACTTTTAACTCATCAAAGCGTCATTTCCATCACTTGTATTGTTGTCATTGTATCAAGATAATTTCCATTGTCAATGTTTCGTTTTTGTGTTAGTTAAGAAAATTCATATTTTGACACTAAGCAATCATCATTAAATGTTAGTTCTACTTTCTAGTTCTCACAAGCCTATTATCATTCTTGCTAACAACCTGTAGTCTTAATTTTAATGTTTTTAAATTATATTCAGGTTATTCACATCAGATGAAATCAACTACATCAAGACAATTCGACTTTATGACATAATCCTCAATGTAACTAACATCACCGCTGGACAGATTCAAGAGGACGTTTTCTTTTTTCATGATGGTAAGCTTTTGCAGGAAGATCTAAGAGTTGCCGATCACGAATCTGTGCTGGAAATATAGCATATTTAGTACATTCTTATTTCGTGTTATTTTAAAACCAGATAATAGGCCTTTAAATGCAGTAGATATACCATTCGTAGACTCAAACGTTTCCAGCATTTCGCATTCTAGAAACAGTGACTCCAGCAAGTGCATATTCAAATAGTGCATTACAAGACCCACTGATTGTATTCCTCTGTGTAAGAGAGCCTCCTTACGTATTGTTCTTAGAATGTATATTTTGTTGTTGGTTAAGTTGTGTCATATGAAAGCGACCTTTTTATTTCTTGATGCAATGAACTTTAGTTACTGAAACTAGTTACTTCTCACGTTTTACAGGTGACCCTTGCCCTCAGCCGAAACAAATAAATGGATCGGAATTAGAGGATTGTAATGCAAACCAAGGACAAGATTTCTTCAGTGGAAGCGAGGCTATTTTTCTCACTATTATTTTAAGTGTTGGAATTTTTCCTTTCGGTATGTTTAAAACGTAAAAATCTGAAGAATTTCTGATTTGTAATCATGTCAGTCTTTACTGTATTTAGAAGCAGGGGGAGAACACCACAATATTTCCTCTCTTTAAAGCCTTTGCAAGTGACTAACATTGTTAGATCTGAGAACTGTCTCTTCATTCTGTGATGATGTAACAGTAATAATGTTGTTAATATATAACCAATAAGTTTGCCTTGGTACAAAACCAAATACAGTAGCCTATACTAAGATGTAAAAGTAGACACACTTGTAGCCAATGACATAAAGAAGCTGACTTGATTAGTCCGAAGTTTAATGGCGTATTCATTCATTCTTGTTAAATTGAAGGTTTGTAACAAAATTGATTATGGATAAGCCCAGCAGAGAAACAGAACACTAACAAATGGATATATTCTGACTGTTAAAATTGCTGCCATATCCAAAATTCGTGACCATATATAAACTTTGCATCAAGCTGGATGCTGGTCTTTATGTTTCATCTGGTATATCTAAAATGTTTGGTGACCAATTAATATAAAACATACGCCTGCTAAACTTTGAAAAGATGTTTTGGAAACATGTACAAATACATTAAAGCATAAGATATACCGATACCCAAACAGCAATAGTATGGTGTATCAAATATCAATTTCTATAAATGTGTTACAGTATGTATCGTAGCTGCGGAGGTGTTATCTCGTATACATTTACGTGGCAGTTCAAACAAACCTGAAGATGATGATATTAACTCTTTAGAGAACCCATTTGGTCACCTTGTTGGTAAGCTTCACATTGTTTTCACAGTTCCTTTGCGTTCAAACAAATTAAATAAAAGATGTACACATGACTGTATTTATGCTACATGTAAGTATATTACATAATTTAGGTGCCGAATGTTGCCATTTCTTTTATGCCTTATTATTCCAAAAGATAAAATATCCATGTGTTAAAAGCCAGAGAAACTGATTACAGAGAGACATGGATTTTTTAGTTGCTAGGAACTACAAAAGTGCATGTCATGTATACTATTGAGGTTAATTGTGTTACTAGAAATCGTTAAAAATTGTAGCTGTAGAGTGGCGAGGTCCAAATGAATCACGAAGGATTGTTCAACCACAGCTTCGACAAAACGAAGGAGTTCTTAAAGTTCTAGACAAAAATGGTGTAGAAATCAAGACGATAGATTTCGTGAAAATTGGTGAAGTTGTGACTGTTATATCCTCTGATTACCAGAACACCTATCTGTTGGTTCGCGATCATAAAGAATATGACCTGGTAACGATTAAACTTAATTTTACATTTTAACGCAAGAAAACATGTATGTAGATAGTAAAATCTGTTCACATTCACATCAGAATGTGCAATACGTGTGTTTTATTGGGAATATCATGTACGTACATATATAATTTACTAATGGTTACTTTAAGGTTTTATTTATTTGGTACAGATTTTGCACTATATAAATATGGTTATTGTTATTATAAGGTACATGTAATAAATAATATGTTAACTACAGACTAGAATATCGCTCCACCTAAATTAATGAAATCCTATTCCAGGTGTTTATAAAATCCCCAAATAAAGCCGCAATAATGAAATTTTATTAACATGTTAAGCTTAATATTAAGTGTCTGTGATGTCCCAAAATATCATAAATAATATAGAAAGCCAATGCAAGTCTTCAAGTATTTTTTGTACTAAATATATATGCTTGAATTTATAGGTAATGAAATTTGTTGATGGTACCACTCGACAAAAATTCTCTGACTGTCTTGCCAAAATTGCAACAGACAGAAAGCTAAAATATGAAGAGACACAGCAACCACTTAAACAAATTTGTTCAAATGCAGAAACAAAAGAAAAACGTAAAATGAAAGTTGAAATGTTCTTAAAAGATGTATTTGAACAGGTATGAGACGCTGATTAAGACACGTATATTTCAAAATGGAACATATCGTTAACCAATATCAAAAAAATGATCATTAATTTCCTTTTTCAAATGTCTTCAGTAGTTTAAAATTATTGTTTGTCTTTAAATCCCGATTCATATTAATGATCCCGAAGACATGCGCGAGAAATTTTATAAATTTAATGTCATGTTTCTACAGATTGTTAACAACGGCAAAAAAGACAAGAAATCTAACAAGCCAGCCGCACACAACAAGATGAAGAGCGTACTGGGCACTGAGATGTCCAGAGCAGAGTTTGCCGAGTCTCTGGCTCTAAAACCTGATTGTCTCTTTGTTGAACAAATGTTTGCTATGGTTGATAAAGATGGCAATGGTTATGTGTCCTTTAGGGAGTTTCTTGATTTACTCGTTCTTTTGTCTAAAGGTATACATCTCGCCATTAATAGATATCTGATATGCATCTTATTTTATACAGCCGCAGCAATTTCTTCCTACTTTTAATTTATTTTAATATTATGCACATTTATATGAAAGAAGATTACTAGCCATGAACATAGGCAGCGTATAATATTACTTTGTGGGTGACATTAAAATGCAATATCCCCATTCATCACTTCGGCTTTTGACGCTTTTGGCATTCTCTTCACAGCTTAGCTAGTGCTGGCAATTAAATAATACCGAAAACTGACAAAAGTTTGAATTGCTATGATCTTAATTTGTGTAGGTTCGGAAGAAGATAAAATGCGTATGATGTTTGACATGTATGATTTAGATGGTAGTGGATTTATGGACAAAGAAGAGTTTACAACTATGATACGGTGAGGTTTGCTTATTTTATGACAATCATACGTTGGAAAATGCATTAAACAGACTATAACAGCACGGAATGTGTTTTCGAAAGTAATTCGGCTGGTTACAATTGACAGCATCTGTGATGACGGGAAATTTTATCTGACATATTGTTAGATGTATCTAACTTAATGCGCGATTGTTCTAGTTGCTGAATACTACCACCTCATTGGTTCATAAACTAATGCTTCGCAGTAAGTGGTCAATTTTCGAAAGAACCCTTTAATATACTTTCTGCAGATCAATGGTAGAAATGGCAAATACTAATCTTGAACAAGATGAAATAGATGTTCTACTGGACAGCATGTTTAGTGTGTCCGGACTGCAAGACAAGGAAGAGCTAACCTTTGGTGATTTTGTAACTTTAATGAAACAAGAAAATCAATCAAAAGATGCCAAAAGAGGTATTAATAAAGATTTTTACACGAAGCAAAGTACAGTTTTTAGATATATATTGCCATTTCTATAGCACTTCATGTTGCAAGTTTGAGCGGAAATAATTTTGAATAAGCATTCGTACAGCTTAAATATATGATAGCGCAACTAAGTTCTTGAAATTTCATAGACAAGTAAATAATATTATGCATCGTATTATGGGATAAATAATTTAATAATGATTTCTTGGTTGTTTCAACATTCAGAAAATGCTTAAAACATTAAGTTCCCCTGTATAATAAATTGCATTTTATTTACTTGTAGATGGCTTCATACTGAGAGAATCTTCATTTGGTAAGTTGTTAACAGCAAATAACATATTTCTATTAAAGACAAACAGAAACCTGATTATCTATAACTTTCTGCTTTCAACATTGCTGTTGCTACTCTTATCCTATGCATTAAAAAAAATATTTAAGGGTTAAATCAGAAACCAAAGTTCTTGTTTGTTATTCAACATGATGGATTGCAGAACTCACTAAAAACGTATTTATCCGTGAGTTTTATATTTGTTGAAAGGTGCGCTTGTATGCCAAAAATCTAATGTGTACACCCAATGTTCTACCTCAAAATTACTATTAATGAATGACTATAATAACTATTTCAATGAAAATTTAGTATATGCACTCGCTTGCCTACTCGTGCTCTTAGTACGTGTTCGTTTATCAGCAGTATGCTTGTGTAATTGTCTTGATGTCATTCAATTCAGTAAAAACTGGATATTAATTTTAAGCAGCATCGAGCTTGAGGTTCAAATTATCCCAAAACGTTCCCTAAATTTTATTGTTATTACAAGATGAGACACATGCTGATTAACACAAGGCGGTTGCTCACCCTTATCGCTATATCATAAAGTGAAAATATCTAAAAAGATATGTATATCACAAAATTTGAAGGTAATAATCATATTCTGTACATGTACCTTTTTTGCATATGTCGTAAGTTGCTGATTCGATCCCAAGTACTTTTTCAGTAATCCCAATTGGAGATTTGTATGAGTTTGAAAATTTAAAATTTGTAGTCTTTAATTAAGAACTGCAGATTTGTATCGGTCTATTCATGTTTATTTTCCAGTGTCTTTAACCAGTACTGCTGATGCAGTTCAGAAGAGAGCAGCCTCTGCCCGTTCAGTCCGTCAATCGCTTTCTGGACAGAAAACAAACAACCCAGAAGAAGAACAAAACACAAAGTAATATTATTAGTTTTAACTCTTACTGCGTCAGGGACTTCGTTTTTAGTCTTTTGTATCAGATTGTGACAAGTTATCAATCACATCATAGTAAGGTTTGGCTTGACGTTTGAGACTTGGATATCACACATGCACAAGTTGCATGTAATTTTCAAACCTCTTTAGTGGCGTTTACTTGAAAAAAAGGTATTTTCATTTTCTAAGCAAGAGACGACAGTTATTATCGTTTCTGCTTGAAGAATAGCGTAGTTTATACCATTTATATATGCGAATGAGGTTTTAGCCATTTATCAAAATAGCCGTATTGCGCGCAAAAAAATGCATGTTTTGCTGAAATGGTTACTGTTGATCCTCAAGTTCAATGTATAAACATACTATATAATAATATATAATTTTTAGGAAACAAGCATTGAAGATACACGCAAAGGAAGAAACACATACTAGCGGGCTACAGAAAAAAGTGAAAAGTTTTATGAAGTTCATGGCAAATAATCGACTAAAACTTTTCTATCTGATTGCGTTCTATTCAATAACAATTGCTGCATTTGTTGAACGTGCATACTGTGAGTAAAGTTGAAAAATACTAATTATCCTTATATACAAGCTGGAACTATAGGTTCACAGCACAGTATAATAAGAAATCCAGCCTGTAATTATATAGAGGTATAGCTGGGATATTATTACTTGAGACATACTTCATACTACATACTTCAAGCCTAAACAACATCAAACATTATTTAAAAGCTATTGCAAGATACGCAACGAGAACAGCAGGAAAGTTACATCTATAGGGCCAAACGACACTTGGATTCCCTTAGTTGGGTTGTGGGGAGGTGTGGGTTCCAGACCAATTTAGTTTTCAACCAACAAAATGAATTCAACAACAAACGCACACAGTTGATTATATTAAATTTAAATGTTTCAAGTTTATCTGAGTCAATAATTATGCCAACTGACACTTGCATATTTACCAGATTGATATTATCAGTTCTTCAGTGTATCAAGAAATTTATTTAAAAACCGATGTTAGTTCTGTAAATTGTATTTTTAAAATAAACATATACATGCATGTGTTTATAATTTACATGGTATAATTATTATCATCTATATAACAGCAGAATGTTACATTAGAAAAACAGTGCGACATCAACATAAAATAGTTAAGTTTTTGGGGAGCAGAGGAGACTTGGCCAAAACTAATTGAATTAAGTTTTTTATCAAACGTTGAACTTTTGGCCTCGTCCATTATGCATCAAAATGTAGGTTTCTTTTCAAATCAGATTTTGAATATTAATCCGATTTTTTAATGAATCTTACAGATTATTCTGTGGAAAGAGAACACGTGGGATTGCGCCGCATGACAGGTTATGGTGTAACAGTTACACGTGGTTTTGCTTCTGCCATGTCATTTACATATTCTGTCGCCTTACTCACCATGTGTAGGAATACAGTTAATTTTCTTCGTAAAACGTGGATTGGTAACTGGGTACCGTTTGATTCGGCTCTTGAATTTCATAAAATAGTTTCCTGGACTTCAGTAGCTATCACATGTAAGTGAAGAAATGTAACTAGTTTTATATAGACAAGGATTTTACTAGTACCTCCCAATTTCCGCAACTTGATACAGAATTTAAAATTTAATCTTCACACATTACAAAACCTTTCTGTAATCTCTTTGACTGTAAAAACACTTGAACAAATAGTGTTAAATTGTAATTAGAATATTACCAAGCGGCGAAAAAAATTTAATTATTTTTATAACAATGCTAAAACTTTGCAAAGAATTGTTATCGTAAAAATAAGGCATGTACCTAATTGATGTGACCTAAGAGACTTGCCTTAACAATAAAGGCACCGTAACTTAATCTTGTACATTTTAACTGAATTCAACAAAAATAGTTTTACTTCTAGTTGGTCATGTGGTTGGTCACTGTATCAACTTTTATCATTTATCAACGCAGCCTCCAGATTATGTGGAATGTGTCTTCAAGAGCCAAGTTACTTTCAGAACAGATTACTTACCATCGTTTGGTACATACATCTTCCAAACTGTCACAGGTAATTTAGACGAGCTTTTTTAAAAAAGGAATATATTTTCGTGTAATGTAAGGTATTTTCCCAGATATCTTATGTCCTTATAAACAACTCTGTAAGATCAACAAGTACAAACTAAATATCTACACTCCAGCTGTTGTCCACAGACAGTAAAATATGTTCACATAAACATCTAATTGTGGCAAATTGTTTTTTTTCCTACTTTTGTATCTCCTCAACTAAACTTGTTTTAGGCTTTAGCGGATATTCATTGGTGTTGGTTTTGACATTAATGACCATCTTTGCTACTGGCTGGGCCAGACGTAAAATCTACAATGCGTTTTGGACGATTCACAACTTGTACATTGTACTATATGCCTTGATAATAGTTCATGGTTCTGCAAGCCTAGTGCAGGTAAATAACTATTCCAAAATAAATATAACACACAGAACGATTTTTGTATTGTAACTTTAGTATGTTTTGCATTTTTAAATAGTTCCATGAATTATTTATTTAAAGTAAACTGGCAGGACGTATATATTCTCTTTGTATGAGTACATGTCATATTGTGATAACTTTAACGAAGATCGACATTTTTTTTCATGATTATGGATTATGTAAACACAATTTTTATTTGGTCGTTTTTTTTCAGGACCCATGGTTTCATTATTTTTTCCTTGGTCCTGCGTTTCTGTTTACTTGCGATAAATTAATGAGTATGAAACATAATGCTATGCCCTTTGAAGTCATCAAAGTGGAGCACCTACCTTCTAGTGAGTACACACACACACATATATA
>JAOXYB010047580.1:0-12121 GCA_028565635.1 Phoronis ovalis | reverse complement strand
CCGGGGCTCTGGGAGCAAACCAGGCGAAAATTGAAATTTCGTCTCAAGGGGCCTTGCCTAGCCGGTTACGCCGGCTACCTGCCTCCAAGCCTCCGTACATACATACATACATACATACATATATATATATATATATATACACAAAGAACACACAGATATACACCTAGAACACACATATATAAACGTATAACACACATATATTGACATATATTCACTTATAACATACGTATAACATACACGTGTAACATGCATATATACACGTATAACTTACATATATACACGTATAACATACATCTATATATATATATATATATATATATGTGTATTACAATACAATAATCGTATCTTGATATCAAAACAAAATAGAACAAATATTTTGTGATTAATAATTTTCATTGTTATGTATGTGGTGCCTGGTGTACACTTATTTTGATTAATTTCCGATAATAAAATATTGTATTGTTAACCAATACCATACCCAATAAAAACAAAATGGTAAGAACACCTACACACAGCAATGTTAAGGAAAAAATAGTAAACATGCATATTTGCTGATACATTACGAGCCCGGCGTGTTATATTTAGATATTGCACTGGTAATCTACAGAATGATCAATCCGCAAATTGCTCCAAATATCTACTAAAACATGGCATTTTCAGTGAAAAAGTTGGTGTATATGATGTTTATGTACTTTATTTATGTCATTTTGCAGTACGTGAAAGTATGTGTTTTTGCGAGACGGTTTGTTTTGGAAACCTCCGCGTACATCAAATATTCTGGACAAGCTTTTAACAGAAATAGAATCATCTAACAGTAATATTTTAAAAGAAAATAAAAGATATAATAGGAAATAAATAGATATGCTATTTTGTTAGCAGATGCAGATACGAAAGATACCAACTTTGAGAAAGCGGATAAGCACGTATGTGATACACTATATTGCATGGTATTAGACTATATAGCACGCCGGGCTTTCTCCAGGCGTTCCGACATTCCACACCAACATGTACAGTTAGCATAATTTTCATAGCATACAACATCTAATCTATTAAAAGTATGAGAAAATCTGTATTTGTTATTATTGATTTCTCGCGGCATGTTGTCGGATTATCACTAGCAGGGATTATATATACTAGTGTACTAAGAACTCATTTTATATCATCTTTACATATTATGTAACATGCTTGAAATCCAGTATTACCTTGCTGTAAGAAAAATTGCAATGTGTCTGTTGTCTGAAGTACGATTGTACAAACGCAGTGGTACTTTCTATGTATAATTTAGTAGTTAACTGAAGACCGCCTGGCGGACAAATTTTATTCTATTAGGGCAAGCGGGCATCCACTTACCCGAAGGGATCTAATTATTTTTGGATATAAATTGCATTCAAAAAAATAAATTTATTTTTGGTTTGTGTCATTTCGTTACCAATTCTTATTGTGTCTGCGTAGAAATAAAAAATAGTAAACTAAAAATGCTATATTTTTATATCCAGGAAGATTACATAGCATAGAAATGTTACAGTCCAGCGTGTAAAACATAACATGTACGAAAGTAGAAAAACTGCTGTGTACAGTAAGATAGATTAGTACAAACCCAACGACACTACTATTGTTTATATCTGCTATATTTTAAATGCGAATGTCACTGATGCCACCGATGTTTTAAGCTTGTGAATACTCATCTGCTCTTTTAGGAAGTAAACAGTGTGGTTTAGAATTTATACTTCCCAGCAGTGTTACCACTTCAAAACATTCACTTCCACCAGGCGTCGGTGTGTGGTTTACCGTAAAATGCGCATGCTTTTTCTCAGTCTGTTAATCAAAGCTGTACCAATTGTGCATGTACTTTAAAATAGCAATGTTGTAGTTATGTTATCACAAAGCAAATACACTTAATCTGTTTGGCTTTGGATCTAAATAGTTTCAAAATTATATACCATCTAAACATCTAAATATAAAAGGATATAAAATACAATTAAGTAGATATCCAATTGACATGTACCTAAACACACGAAATATGGTTATATTCCAAAATCTTTTATTTTCAATTACCGTTTAAATGTGTACTATCCCTTAATGTAAAATATGCGCCTCTGGCATCAATCTACATGTAACTTGAAATTGAACTTGTACTCGTATTTTCGTTTTTTTTCTATTATTGTAGTTAGTTATTGCAGTCGCTTCCTTGTCAGTTTATTAGAAACAAAATCTTCGTGTGTAAACTAAACAATATTCACTGTCGTAGACATCTTTTATGTTCACTGAACCCTAATTTTCTTACGCCATCCTACCAGCGTGAGAACAGCGACATCTAGCATATGCAATGGAATTCTTTCAGATATTGCCTTCCCCGTCAACAATAGGCTATTTATAGATACTTGCTGGAATCACTGTACTTATCCCTTTGAGAAACGTTACCAAAATGCATATCATTTGTGAATGATGACACAGTTCCCGTTATTCCATTCACAAAACTAGTATGCTGTGATAGTTAGGATTCACACAGGGAACACGACGGTGGCTCCGCCAAGTGTACGCAAATAGTTTATTACATTCGTGTATTTTGCTAGAAAATATCGCTGTTATCTATCAGTTTAGTTTCTGAAAGTATATGAAGTATGACACGCCTAATGAAATGTCGTTATTGGTCAATGCGACTGCGCCGATACAGACAATGAGGCGGACAATCCCGGGGGGGTACTCAAGGTATTTTTGGTGGGGGCGTGCAGCCCAGTTGAAAATTTTGGTTTTGGATTGTATACTTCTTACTGTATTTTTTTGGATTGCTACCGTAATTCAAAAATTTGGATTGCTACCCACTGCTTACAGCAAATAATATTGATTAATTTTGGCTTTGTATTCATAAAACGATTTTTGGAATTTGGTTTATATCAGTCAGTTTGCGTAAAAATGGATTGCTACTCAAATATTTTAAAATTTTGGATTGCTACCCTTATATTTCACAAAATTTGGATTGCTACCCTTATATTAAAAAAAAATTGGATTGGGTTTGCTACCACAAGCTAAAATTTTGGATTGGGTTCCGCGGCACATCCCCGTATTCAAAAAACCTTGAGTACATCCCCGGGCGGACAATGAGGGATTCGATGTTAGATTCAAACCACAAACAACATAGTTACAATAACAAGAGCACAGCTAATCATTTCGGAAGCTGCGGAAGGAGAGATATCATCGTTGCCATCATCTTGACAATTTCTTTGCGGTGGTACAAGAGGACTGGTTACATTCACTGGTCCCATATCAGGAAGCTAAAATAAACAGTAATGGTATTTTTTCACCTTATTAAAACTATTTTAATGCTCAAAAGTACTATAACGGCAGTAAAATGAAAGAAATTTTACCAGCAAACAAATAATTGCTGTGTGAAGACAAATACACGATGAACAAATGTAGTTGATGCAATTGCAAGGCTGTTCGGCGAATCGCATTTCTCACACCCTCCACCTATTACGCAAGGCACGAGGTTTGATACAGTGACTATATTAGAATGGTCTATTGCTTTTTTGATGTTTGCTTGCATTGAGTGATTAGTGTTTACCCGCCAGGCAAGCACATGGGTAAATAAGTTAGATATACTTACATCATATTGATATTTCTCGACAATTCCACACAAAGGAAGTTGCGTTGCAGTTTTTTGTAAGTCTTCAAACTTATCAATCTTCTCTTGATCCCATGTGAGTGAATCTAGCGCTTGTTGCAATGTCTTGTTTTTCAGCGAAGCGGGTGAAGTAACGTAATAGTTATAATGACGCTCATTGTATCTAAAAACATATGTTTATTTAAATTGAGTGTGCAGAAATGTATTACATATTTTAATTCTTTATGATAAACACCTATGACCTTAAGGTGACGAGCATCGTTCGATAAAAGTTACATACATTCACCCTTAATTCATGCTTAAATTTTTGGATACCTCCATGAAAAGAGAAATAAATAAAGATAGATATACTTTGAAAGTACATACTATAAACTTAATGAATGTGCAAATTATAGTCAGTACATATAAATATGTCTTGTGACTTGTACCGAAAGTTAATTTGACATGTAAAATTCTAAATATATGTCAAAAACTCTGACCCCACACAGCTAAAATATTGCACATAGATTGCTTTATAGCTTTATCAAAGCAAAATTATGGAAAAAATGAGACATTGTTTTGACATACGTGTTTTTTTAATTTTGTGTGTCTTTAAAGTAAGATATAAAGATGGTTTGCACGATATGTAAACGTGACATTTCTTACTTTCTCAACCTGTCAGTGAATTGTCACATTGACTTTAGTGCAAGAAATGAGCAATGTATAGAAATGAAATACATGACCATAAGACTACTGACTGATAAAGAAAATTGTTTGATACTCACTCATACCGAAGCTCCGGGTCATCAAACACTTGAAACTGTACACCAGGCTGAGGAATCGAATAGCATGCTGTTAACGGCATTTTAGGATAATACGTCAAAAATGCCAAGCACATTTCTTCCTTTGTTGACGCCCCACCCTGTAAGAATAAATCGCATTATTATATACTTTGTCGTGCTAAGGCAGATCCGGTTTGTATGGCATCCACATGGGAAAACATAATTTCTATTGATATGCAATCATGTGAATACTAAAATGCAGTTTTTTGTTTAAAAATTAATTATATGAAGATTGCTACTGTTGTACCAATGAATGGCCAAACAAAACCGCGTTCTTCCATGGCATCATAACACTTTGCATACGGCATTAGATAGCCAATAGCAGCCAGGGTCTGTAATAGTTCCTGGACGCGTATTAATATGTCTTTATTCGCTTTCTTTTTGTTTTTGCCCCTGGGAAGCTATATGAATATTTCTATTTGAAAGTAGCTTTAATTTCGAGCAATTTAAAATTGTTATTTTTTATCAAAATTGAGGGGATTATATCCAGGCCTAGAAGGTATAACTCAGTTTTGAGTGTATTTTTAGCTAATTCCACCTCGTGGTCTGTGTTTAGAGTTCACAAAAAAGTTAATTGGTTAAGACTGCACGAAAAATCGGGAGCAGGCATAAGACATGATTATCTTTATTTGTGACTGAACAGAATTTTCCGCGAAGAGTTAGTCTATTTACTATTGAGGTGGATGGGAAAATTAATTGTATCCTTATGCCATATTGGGCAACTATAGTTTATAATCGTAAATTCACACAGAAATGCTTAAATAACTTCAAAATAAATTATTAAGCAATTTTGATAGTATTAACTTGTTGGAATTTATTCCGCTAAGATATATCTATTAAAATGAAAACTTCTGTCATGTTAGTGGCACTCTGTTAACTTTAACGATACTAATTAAGGTTCTTACACAAAAACCAATGTAATCAGAAGTATATACAAAGGGACTTATTCCACAAGAAATTAAGACATGAAACTGTCACAAGAATGAGTGTCCTATTTGACAAATATATTATAATTACATGAATCTTACCCAAGTCATGTTGGATCTAACTGTTGAATCATAGTCACATTCAAGAATCATGTCATCTCCAGGTAACAACGTAACTTCATTAGGTAACATTCTTGATTCTTGAAAGTTAAAATCGTAAGTTTCGTCTCTATCAATAACTGGAAGCTCCACACCATTACGGATATGACGTAACCGAAGAGACTTACCAAGCAAATGAGAGTGCAGGAATGATGAAACTATTTTTATACCGGCCGTATGGTTAACCAATGCCTGAAAAGATTTAAAACATGAAACGATATGGAAAATATCAAATTATAATTTATAAGTGATTATGCTATGTTTCTTTATGCATCGGCAGTGGATAAATTTAACTGCTTCATGACTTACGATGTTATAAAAGATATTTTTTTCTAAAATGACAAACTTGGATCCCGAACACTTTCTCGCTTTATTAGTCTCAGACTTCTCTTCTAATAAATTGTTGATATATATATAATTAATATGAGAGTCACTTGCTGGCTAATCATGTGTTGTTTCAGGTAAAGGTGCCACGGGAATAATAGGACACTGTTTGATTGCTCTCAATATATGTAAATTTGCATTTTTGGATAAAGTTATTCACCAGAAGAAACTGCAAACAAATTTGAATAAAATAAATTATGTCTTGTTGATAACTACTAAGCAGCATGTTTAATGTAATGTGAAAATATCCACTCTATACAAATCTCATTTAATATTTGTTGTCGGCTCCCTGTAGCATTATATAACTGACTTCCATATTAACTGAATACATTTGTTTTTGATGGTCTCACATACAACTAACTAATTTTGACATTTAACTAAATTGTATAACTTCGTAAATTTACAGGTAAATTCAGTAGGTATGTGAGTTAATTATTGTTGCGTTTGTAGATTTTTCCGTTGTTGGATATTCCTAACAAAGCTTAGCTGTTATTAGTTTCCATATGTACCTGGCTTAGACATTGCCCATAACAGTAACCGTAGGATGTAAAGGACTCGGCACCCGGTGGAATAGCTTGAAAACGAGTAACAAGTTGTCCCATGGTAAGCAAACCTGCGTCGTATTGACGTAGAGTTGGTGTTAAAGTGACTCGTATTCCTGACGAATCGGTCATTCCTAAAGGGAAAAATTATTAAATAAATATATAAGGATTCTAGTTTAATAAGTATGACCCACGCCTCAGTCTGAATAAATCCACCCGTTAAGAAAGAGGTGCGAAACACTAACGGGTTGACGAATGGTTTAATTCAGACTGATAAACTACAATATATTTGCCTGTTCTCTAGTAGTATAAAACGGATCTAACCAGATATGCCATATAAATAAACCTGCGAGGTATATACCTTACATGAAAATATTAAAAAAATAGTGTATTTTCTAAAATGTTCTTTACTGGGACCGTGCTTTCATAAACTGCTGTCAGTACCAGCCTACGATGATTTGAAAATGAGAAAACATAATCTATGCTTTTGCTGCCTATAGTAAGTACCTGGAACGAAAGACGGATTATCATAGTGCACTTCCATACGAAAAAATGTTGGTTGATCTGCATCCCCAAACAGAAATCCAGCATGGTTAGGATAATACTGCTCCTGCAAAGTAGCGGGAAATGATGAAAACAGCATCGCCGCGTTATACTTTGAGTATATACATGTATATTGAACAAAAAATTAAACAGTTAAAACGATATGTTAATTTTTGTGAAGGAAAACATTGAAACAAATGAAAAAGTGATGTATTCGGTCAGAAAAACATTACAATTCAAGCAAGGAAAATATTGTCACATTTTGCCACGCAGGTCAAGTAGCCTTAGTATATACAAGCATGCAGTAAAACTGTTTTTAGTACTACACATTCTAACAAAGAATTTAATTTTCGTGCGTACCCATGATTCATAATGTACTTGCTTTCGTCACTCTTTATCGAGTGCTTATTTACAAGTATCAGAACTAGTGAATCGCGGAAAAATAATCATGATCACTTACTCCGGCTCCAATAGCCCAAGCAAACAGAGCGGCATTGCAACCTGCCCATTCTCTTGGCATATAGTCACAGTTATGCGATTGTCCGTGAAAGCTGTCATTGACTTGATCGTAACAACCGTAAACGATAATGTGGTGCACGGTAGCTTCGTTTCCTACTTGAATAACTGGCTCATACTGTGACGGAAAAAAGGCAAAATTTAGCAGATATTTTTATTTCAATTGTGGTTGAATCAATTATAATTAAAACACTATTACTTCCGGATACAACATTATATTACATTGTAAATGTATTCATTATTTGAATTACACAGTGTGACACAAGCATCCTGTAACGAATTAGTGTGTGCACAAAACCTAGGTTATAATGTGAATGCGCAAAATAAAAACACATGTATTGTTGTTGGTCATGTGAAATGTTGGGGAGGAAGTGACAGTTGTAACATTCCACGTTAAGAATCCTTCCAGTGCATATTATTTACAACACTTGTTATTTCAATCTACAGAATGCTGGAACTTAATTCAATGTTAATTTTTGCTGCGAATACCTTTATGGCATGATGCTTGATTCCATTCAACTTTGGTACTCTAAAAGCTTTACACATGTAAGTTGTGTCTCTTTTAGACGGAATGGCAGTCTGTAATGTTTAGATAAATTTAAATTTTAACAATTTATACACGCATTAATTTTTAAGTAGCAATTACGTTCAATGTAACGTTTACAATGGTCAGCGGAAAGTATCGATATGTCTTTAAGTCTAGCTAGGCAAAAAGAGCTTTGCAACATTCATCAGAAAAGATAAATAGACAACTGTTTGGAATATAATGCAGCAGATATCAAATATGGAATGAGATTAAAACAGCATGTAATCCTGACAAGGAATGTCGCACCAATAAACAATTCGCGGCAATTGTAAACCTCGTCTTGGGACAAAGTTGCAACTGAAATGTAATTTTACTTTATTAATTATATTTTCTACATACTCACATTATTCATCAAAAAATCCCATTTGATAATATCGTTGGGTATGATTGGAGTATCAAGTTGGACTGCCTTTAACTGAACGCTTTTAGTTCCTCGTCTCTTTGTTCCATGATATTGAACACTATCGGATGTTCCATATGCCCATATCAGCCGAGTAGTACCACTCTAAAAAGACAGCAAACGTTTTTGTTTGTACTGTATTATGTTTGGTGTGTTTGTTCTGTGTAGTTCATCAAATTATACCTAGGATATATAAAACTCTTAGAGTTTTATATATCCTAGATTATACTATATAAATAGTCGAGTTTGTGGATATCTATGGAGAGAGAGAGACAGACATACTTAATTTAACAACAATGAGGATATGTTCCCATAGCAACAATGTCGTTGAAAGCAACATTCAGGCTATATATTAGTAGGCAACACATTTAAACTGAGTTGAAAAATAAAAACTGTGTTGTTTTACATGCAGAACGGCTTGCATGGACATTAAAAGAATTGTTTAAACAAATGATATATTATAACTTATATATTATGGTGACATCTTTTTATCGAAAATTGGTAACTTTTCTTGACTAATTAATTGTACTGTATTTGCTGACACACGGCAAGATTTATTCAAATGATTCTGTTATTAATTCGTAGATAGTTAAAATAAAATTTATTTTGAGAATCCTTTAAAGTTTTGTACAAATTGTTTTATGGAGTCCCATATATTGACCTCACAATCGGCTTTAGCATTACAAATTGTGTACACAATCCTATTTCGCCTACTGTACATAAGGGTCAATGTTCACTATGTCTGGGATAAATATACTTACCGTTATAACCATATCATTACTGTCACACGTGTCCAGCTTTCTCTTAAATTTAAGTACTGTTTTGGTGTCGGTTTGAGATGCAGACAGCAACTCCCAGTCTTGCTGAGCATCCATTATGGGTTCAGATTCAGAACTTGCATGTCTATCCTGAAACAAAATTATAACCATTTCATTAGTCTAAGTTTAGACCCTTGTTGTATTTTTAAATTCTTTTTTGTTAAAAATTGAGTTTAAATCCCTATATAAATTTCTATCCCTATATGCAACAATATATCTGATAATAATATGCACTATTAATTTTAAAACAAATTTTTGACTTTTTCTAGTTTATAGTAAACAGTATATATTCTGTGTTAGAGACTACCATTTCATAATGATATATATAGCATAAAAGGTGTTACATACACGTAATTTAGTCAAACAATCCCGACGGTATTTTTGTGACCGCACCTTTAAAGTAGAGGAAGTGGCAGTGGTTCAGGTCATATTCAGAAACTATAAAATTTAGAATTTATTTAGGCATGTTGCACCCGAAATCTAAAGATTAAATATCGTATGTTTTATATTTTGCGGGTTGGATATACTACCATGAACTTTGAACTTTAATCTGCGCGTACTTGGTTCTCTTTTTTGAGATATCTGATTTTTAAAAACATAAAAAATCGAAATTTAGTCGAAACACTTCCAAATATCTGAAAAATATCAAAAACTGTATTTCTTAGCGATTTTCAATAACTTTTAACGCAGTATAGGTACTAGTAAGTGAAAAAGTAATAAAAAATGCGGTTTTTGGCTAATAATCGTTAGATGATAGATATGATGATTTCTAGGACCTAGAACATTCTAGGTAGAAGCTACAAAACCCATTCCTAGGAAATAGACATACGTAACACACATTTCTAGGACATAGACAATTCTAGCTAGAAATGTTAAGACAATTGTAGGTCCTAGGCATTTCTAGGAGCTATACAATGTAAACACCAACATTTCTAGGAGCTACAACCGAGCGTCGACATAGGTCGGATGTCTGTAGGTAGGAGATAGGTAACATATAAACCGCATTGCGAATGCGCTTCCTTTGTGTGAATCATACTAAACAGTAGGTCACTTTTGGCTCCTAACTGACCCTTCACCTATATCAACGGTCGATTGTAGCTTCTAGAAGTTCTTTGTACAAATAATAAGGTAATAGAAAAATGCTTATTTTCATTCTATGAGTTTAAAAATACCCACATAATGTTCCCCATATATAATTAATAAAACAATTCCAATGAAGACAGATTTACAGACATAATCAAAAGTACTAGAGAGATGCAGGTATACATTCCATTTTATTACAAAAAACTTTTGTCGTGGGAAAATCGGATTTTGAGATGCGATTGTGTCCAGTAAATTGAATAACAGGACAAATCCCATGTGTTTCAAAATAATGCAAAGATTTGTTTTACAAAATTGAAGTGAAAATTAGCTTATTAATACTTACAGTAAAGTAATTTGTGCCATCAGCTGACACGCCACCAATGACAATGTCAGACCCAGGCATGCCACCATTCGGAGATAGACCGAAACCAACATAACCGGTGGTAGCACAATGGATTTCAAACGTCATATATTCATCATCATATTTCCAAAAAGCTTCATAAGTATTTTGCACTAAAACTGCATGATGAGGGAAAACTTCACTTGTTATCAAATTAGTGTCATAACCAACTACTGCAGCTAAAACTCCACTAAAAACAAACGCGAGAAATTTGGATCTCAACATCGTTTAACGTGTGATGTGTTTTCTTGTTTGCGATGATCAGCCACCTGCTGCAGGTCGTATATGACTCAATGACTGGTAACCGTGTTACATTCCCTAATATTATTATAGTGATTGCGAAATCGATCTTGTGATGATTTAATCAGGAATAACGTCACACATATCTGTTTGTTTTGCAAAACACGTTTTAACAATTCAAATATATATAAGTACCTGTACACGTCACATGTGTATTCTAGATTTATTCATGTAAAGAATACTCAAATTTCTGTTAGGCTTTTTGAGTATATTACAGCCCAATGTGAACTTGATCGGCCTAAACTGTTTAGCAAAAGATATGTTTTTTATGTAGCACAACCTATTCAGGTTTTTTCGTAAAAGAAGAAAAACGAAATCCACAAACCAATATAAGAATATTTTTAATGTATGGATATAACCTTAAAAAAGGCAAATTTATTAAACAACCTTGTCCTGGCTCTTACTTCTTGTGTTATAGATAATTATAGTGAATTAATTTTAAAACTAGCCGATACCCGTAAAATTACGGGCAATAATGAGGGTTACATAAAATTGGAATAGCTATCTAACTGAACCATCTGGAGTTAAAGATTGAAAAGGGACAAATAAGATATGCAGAAAATAAAGTGTTTACTTTTAAATAATGTTTATTGAGCGATACAGTTAACATGCCTCCGACCTTTAAAACAGTCATTTAACACAACAATGCAAACAACATAGCAAAATAAATAACCGTTCTAACAATTCTTTTCTCCTTTCCCCAACACATTATAAATATATGGAGAGAGTTATCCATTGTTCTATATCCTCATCATTATTGGGAGATGTACATGTTTTCCAAACTAAAATGATAATAAGTTAAATATTCATGTCTAATATAACTAAATTTACAAAAGTTCATTATACACAATATTCTGTGTGCAATGTCTGTCTCCAAATTTTCCTTTGATTTGTTGTCTAATCAACTTGGCGGTGGAAAACTGTTTGCTGTTGGTAAGTGATGACATTGTCTAAAGATAATCTGCAAAAAGAAGAGATAATTACAGCATCAACTTTTCACAAATTCATCGAATCAGTGAAA
>JAOXYB010047569.1:0-12122 GCA_028565635.1 Phoronis ovalis | reverse complement strand
TTTAAGGCTACAGAGTACAGTCGGTCTGTGTGACATATTTTTTAACATGGACCAGCCATACAAGGCATTGGACACGGACGGTCTTTGTGACATAATTTTCAACAAGGACCAATCATTTCAAGGCTACAGAGTACAGTCGGTCTGTGTGACATATTTTTTAACATGGACCAGCCATACAAGGCATTGGACACAGGCGGTCTTTGTGAGCTCTTACAGGTTTATCCGTTCCTTTCAATAAGCCAGCACCCAGCACACCTTTTTTATCCGCTTTTAAATATATTTCAATAACAAGTTAATAAATAAACCGAATAAAGAACGATTTGTTGGCAAATTGGTTGCATCAATTATTACTTTTTAACAGACAGCAGGGCTCGTGAATCATGATTCTAAATACGTGATGTCATTAACTGATTATAAAGTAAAACACAGAAACGTTAACGGTTAAGCTAGTCCTTGTTCATGATGTCTAGCACTAGCTCTTGATAGTCTGACTGGTGAGATTATCAAGAGCTAGACATCATGAACCAGGACTACGGTTAAGGCTTAAGGAGTTAAGCATGATTTTACGCGCAATAAGCAATTGGGAAGTCAAATCAATACAAGCATCTGAGCTCGCTTTGAGGTTTTTTCACCTGTTTCATATTAGCAATTACACGATAGTCCGAGATACATCACCCTAGTCTAGCAATATTCCACGAATCATCCCCCAAATTATCAAACAATAACCCAAACACTACCTTACCGTCCGCCATCTTTAAATTGCCTCGTTCCGGTCCTTGCTGAAAGACTGGCACATATTATAACTCAAAATCTGGCATAAAATAAGGTTTCGAATAATTTGAATGGTTTTTAACAAGTTATGCTATTCACAATGAATGGCAAACATTACAGTGAAGGTTCGTCATTCGTAAAAAATGAACACGATGACACAAACGGTTGGATATTCAGAATACATGATCATCACACATTTACTTGTCAAGAATTTGTCATGAAACAAGTAACCTTTTCATTTCGGAGGTGGTTAAAATACTGGATTGTTCTAAATATTTTAGCGTTCAGTATAGGACTTCATACCCAGGTAACCTTATTTATAAGAAGAACTGTTCATGGGTTACTTTGACTTCGTGCATGTATTTACTCAAAAATATCCCCGGGGGTTACTACTTAATTGCCCAATTGATGATGCAGTCTACAGGGGTGAGGCCCAGGGCTCAAAACCCTATACCCGTTACAGCCTTACAAGCCAGCTATGACAAAAACATAACCCCTTGTCAGAAAAGATGTCTAAAACATACCCCTATAGTAAAACCCATGACAAAAAAAAACTTTATAATTAAACATGGCTAAAAACATACCCCTTCGGAATCCGTTGTTAGATTTTCGGGACCAGTTAGCAGTGAGCTAAAAAATATACCCCATTGGGAGCGTCCAGGTTGAAATATATACTATATCCCATAGTATGTATAACCTCTTTGACACTGTTCCTAACTGTTTTAATTTCGTTACTGTGCAAGTTTTAGAAATTTACAGTTAGTATACTGTACACATAGTTCCAGTCATATGGCCGCGGTTCACAGAGCCAATATCAGATATATTGGTCCTAGCATTTTCCTAGTCAAAATCTATCGTCTTTCCAAATTAGCAAAAACCCATAACTGTTTGATGAAAATCTTCATACAGCAATGGTCTTATATATAGTTTGTTATTATCCAGGGAGGGGCCCTCTAGTGTATGGAGCTGATGGGGATGTGAAGCTGGCTTTGGGAATTTTAGTATATTTTTGGGGTACCATTTACACCTCTGTGGTATATTTTGGGAATAGTTTTTGAATCCTGAAATCCATTGGAAAGGAATATTTTGGGCCCGGGGTGTATCGCGATGTGTACGTAGCTAAATCATGAAACATTTTGAATGATTACAAACCGTAAGGTTGAAAGAGAATAAGATATCTGCTAAGTCCTTGAACCAGAAGAAAGTACCACAACAACGTCAACATGATGCAAAGAGATTACTTTAAGATTTCATCTATCAAATCAAATTACAATCCAGCTCTGTTCTTTTAGGATGTCAATATTTTGTGGTGTCTAGTTGCTGTACTAATACTAGGAATTTTTCTCAAATTGCATTTCAAGGTAAAACAAGGTACGTACCATTATTTTGTGACCTTTATTTAACAGTTGCGACGTTACTTGAATGACACGTACAGCAAATGTTGCTGTGAAGAAAAGAATGGGACAAAAAAAAACAAACACAGTTACTGACATTGGAAGGAGCTGTTGTTACCATACCGTATGATGCTGATAGCTCACAAGTCATCCATACAATCCAGTGGCACTATGCTTGAACCCAAGATCTACAGAGAACCATATGACACATCATCTTATTAAACACATGAATTTGTTGATGGGTCAATTAGTTTAACATTGTAGTAGACGTTGGACTGTATTCGGCCAGTTTTTGGTATAACCAGCCCAACTCAAGAATTTGAAATAATTATTGCAATAAAAGACTATAATAATTCTCCCCTATCTATTCCCAAATTGTTTATTGCATTATCTATGTATCACAGTTTGTTTCTTATTCTAGAATCCCTACTGGTAATTTCATCGCTTGGAGTACAGATAACAACAACATTCGCCTCTGGCAGACAACTCATTCAGTTTTTTGATGCTAGTCATATTAAAGATATTATTATCAATGAAGGAATAACAATGGTTGGTATTAGATACATTACTTGAATTTCACTTATTATTATGATTTCTGAAGGTGCTTGCTGTTTGCTACTTATATTTATTAATACATGTAAAAGTGTCTCTTGACTACATCCATTACTGTGTTTTGTCCTTTGTCACGCAGTATAGAAATATGAAAAACCTGCAAAGCAAGATGCTACTGAAAGATACTACAACAATTGTTAGATATATAAGTGTTGTAACCCTGTTGCAACTTCTTTGTTTCTTGTAGCACCGGGTGATATTTTACCTGGCGATATTACTTAATTATAGAACAGAGCAGAAACTCATTCCATTATTTGCTGTAAGTATTTCAGTTTATGTATATTACTGATTTTTTTTTTGTTGAGATATTTTATTGCTCCATTCTAAACACAGTTCACAGAAAATTATTCAGAAACATGGATAAAGTTTACAGACATGTTTCAGAGGGCTTGCACTTATCAAAGTACATTAACTTATACATTAAATGATATGAGATAAGGCAGTTTTATGACTATTTTCGAACATTATTCATTTGAAACAGATAAAATATAGTGAGTATCATGTGTTAATCAACTGTACCCAAGGACTGCATATGTGCAACATGGAGACTCATTGCAATTATATGTAAGTTGATGGAATCTTTATGGCATAAAACAGGTGTTCTAATTTTTCAAGAAACATGCTACAAATACATCAATCTACACTAAATTGAAATAAAGAAGAGTGAAGATACTAAGAATTAAAGTTATGAGTGGCTGTGGCTACTAATAAACAGGCTTTCTAGGACACCCCTGGGGGACATCCTTTTATACATGTATATCTCTTTTACATACCATATTTATGATAAAGAACTTTGTCCATTTGACATATACTCCTTTGTTAATTAACTCCCATTTGTAATCCATATAATTATTGCTTTTCCAGCACTCATGGCCTAGATTACCAATTCTGAAAGAAATCTACAGAGGAGCTCAAACTCTTATGCACAGAAAAAGAGACAAACAATTACAACAGTCATCCCCAGCAGTTTTAGTAAATAAATGTGATCTGTGAACATAACAGAAACCATGTTTTAAGTCTACTTATAATAACTTATTTTGATGGAGACAGTTGATGTTTGTAAAAAAATTATGTTGGATAACTAAGTACATGAAAAATGTTTCACTGATATAATAATTATTCAAGTTAAAAATATAAATTTTTTTATTTTATTATGCAACTCATGGCCTTAATTCTTTAAAAAAAATAAGCTGGAAGAGTGCCTCATATTGAGTTCCACTACACCACATATTTTCCAAAGCTATTTAGATATTCTTCATTGTTCTGGCGTTTGACATGGATTCTTTTTTGTGTATAAACAAATAGCACTTTTCTAGAAACAAACAGCAATTTTTAGTTATAGAAATTACTCATGGAAATAAAAATTTTGGAAATAAGAATATTGAACCAAAAGGTAAACATTAGTAATTGGATTTTGAATCGTGACATGCATTTTGGAAGAAATAGGCGAATAACAATGTTTTTGTTTGAGCAGCCTTATTGTTCAGTGATTGTTAACATTATTGGATTTTTTGTGCATCTTATAACTGCTGGTAAGGCCGTAGTTACTTTGAAGATATATAATGTTTAAATTGTCCCATACTTTTGCATATATATCAATGTACGTTCATCTTTTAAAACTTGTCTTGTCTGTGAACATTTAAAAAGTACAAAATAAGTATTTGAATTTGTTGCTGATAATTAATATTTTTTTCAGTTTTTTTTTTTTTGGTTTTCGCCTAATGTATTATACAGTTACATATAATTAAAGTTAGATAAAGACTTAATTGTTAGTGGTGCAATCCTTGTGCTATCATCTGATATTTATTATTGGGTTCTAGTTTCATTTGTGATTAACATTAGTAATATCTGTTTTTGATGTGTTTTTGCAATACTTGAGCCTCCCATCCTTGAGTCACAAGTTGGCTCATGGGCAATTAGGGATACATCTGTCATAAATAAAAATTGGCCTACTAATTTAGCAAACTGTTGAAATATTTTGTTATACTTTCAGAAAGTGTTGAATCAGCTATTTGAGCATTTAGTATAAAAGTATAAAAGTACAGACAGAACAGTTTTGATAATATTCAAGACTTGGCTTTTATTTTGAATATTAAAATGTGGTTTTTGAAATGATGAGATTTTATTCAATAGAAGGATTTTGTTTTATTTAATAAGGTAATTTAAATTTGTTCTCGATTCAATGATAAATTTCAATGTGGAAATGTACATTATTGTGAAATATCTGGCCAGTTTCTACTTATTGACTTATATTTGACTATTCGACTTATATTTGTATAAAAAGTTTGTATTGACCCATAATTTTATGTCAAATTACAATTAACATTAAAAGTCTGTGATCTCTGAAATGAGAATGTTTGAGGTTATGAAAGAGGTATGTAAATTTATTAACTTATAATTAACATTTCCTATGGTGTTTTTTGTAAAACAAGCCAAAAAGTTGAGCTTTTAATCAAGTGTCTATTTGTAGAATGAAACTTTTTAAATTTAAATTATAAAAGGATAGTTTTTTATGGATGAAAATTAATTTTTACCTTTGTTGAAATTTATAAATTGTTATAATACACAGTTATTTTCGCCCAAGCGTCCAGTTTAGGCAGTGAGTTATGAAGTTATGACGACTCTCAACGTAGTCTTATAACTCTTATATTACCTCCCTTGTTTTGAGTTGCTATATCTAACAGAGCTCTTATGAAGTGGAGGTAGAAAACATTGAGCACTGTTTACAAATGGCGTCTAAATGGAAGTTTTTCATTATTCTATCATTTTTTTTTAATTAAGAAAATTACGTGAAATATTTATTTGACATGTCTGGTTTAGTAGTTACAACAGAGGTTCCAGGAGTAAATAATGCTGTTGGAAGACTCGAAGAGCTTTGTAAGTTGCCATCTATCATAGTTCTAAGATCTATTGTAAA
Source organism: Phoronis ovalis (assembly GCA_028565635.1). NCBI lineage: Eukaryota > Metazoa > Phoronida > Phoronidae > Phoronis > Phoronis ovalis. The sequence goes on along the minus strand of JAOXYB010047569.1, from coordinate 6,428 downwards.
GAAAACTGAATACGGTGAATACCACAGGCACAGCTGAATCGACATTAGTTTCTCTAAAGCCATGACCCGATGGCAGGGTGGAGCGGCTGTGCTTATCTGTGTTCATTTAGTATCAATATTTTCTTGAGTAACTTTCCTTCTTGGTTATAATCACCGAGACAGTGTGTTTTGAATTTCCCTTTAAGAGTTAGAATTAAGAACTATACATCTGGATTCTTGAGTACATACTTCTTTTAAAAACTTTTATGAACACAATGAAGTTAATTTTGAGATGCTGAATGTGCCTTGCATTCTGTATTATTTCCCTGTGTATTACTTGCAAGCACAGCATTCACTTTTGTTTTACAGCTGTTCGAATGAAAGATGAAGAATTTGGCTTTAAAGATAATGATGTGGATAACATTGATAACATCATTGAAGCTGTTCTTGAATTGGTTAGTAATTTTGAGGTGGCATGTAAAGTTGCATGCAACTTCCACATAAAATTTATTGCAGTTGTTTAGTAGATAAATTAAAATGTAACCTTGTGCTTTGTTTTGAAAGTTGTGATAGCTCTTTTAAAATGTCATAATAACACTCAAATGTTAATTTGTTATAACATATTTTGAAAATCACTTAATTTATTTAGAAGTGAAATAATTGTTTCCTTCATTTGGCATAAGTGTAATCAACTTAATTAAATTTTAATATCTTGCATTTCTTAGTGACCAGTCACATTTTTCGACTCAGTAATTGCAATCTTCATGTTGATTATGTTCATTAATTCAAGAAACTATGGAAAGTAGTTGATGAATCAGGGGCCTCCCAGTTCTCCAAAGGCTATTTGATCCAACAGCTTGCTGGTCCAGTACTACTTTTTTTCTTATTGTAATTTAAACAATGTATTGTGTTAAAATATTATAGGGGTTATTGTGGTATATTTTTTTGCATAAAGGATCTATTTTTATGAAATTTCCTTGTCGGACCAATTTAGCCATCGGACTAAATAGCTGTTTGCAGCAAGCCTTCAACCTAGAGAACTATTGGACTAGAGAGCCATTGGGCCAGAGAGGCATCGGAGTAAAGACATTCCTCTGATTAATCAAGGATGTGAAATTTACTTTGCATTTAATACTATAGCAATTGCTAATACAGTGTTATATTTCAAATAGGAAGCAGAAAGATCAAAAGTTCATGAATTGCTGGAGACAGAGACCATAAAGTCTAGTGTATTACGTCATAAACTTCTTTTCCTACCTGCAATAATAAAGGAAGAAATCACAAGTAAGAAATAAACCACTGCTGAATAATGTACCTACATTGTTAGCGCAAGTTTGTTAAAAAATGGTTAGCAAATATCAAAATTCTGCAGGACTTGCCCACAGTGGTTAATGTATTAATTTTTATTTTTGATGCAAAACAAATGGGAGACTTACAAAATAAAATAACATGGCTACCAATTGCTGCTGTAGTTAAACATTCTAAGCGTTCAAGTGCATCATCTAAAATAAGAAATTGCTGGAGATATATGAAGCTTTAAAATGTCTTGAATTATTTACTTAATTAATTGGTATCATTGTTTTCATTTTGAAAATAACGATTTCTTTTTTATTACAGAGGCAGTTAACTCTGCGCGTGAATCGAACACTGCTGAAATTCAAAGATTACAAAATGAATTGGATACAATTATAGAAAACACTAAAACATTGATGAATAAACATCAGGAATTGGAACAAGAAAATTCTGTGTTGCAGTAAGTTAAACCTACTAAAATAAATGTATAATGTCTGATTATATGAAACCCGAAAACCAAAAAACATTTTAAACAATCATCATATAGCCTATTCTAACTAAATTCATGAGTCTCATTTATTAAGTCGTCAGAGGTGCTAGGTTCTCTTACTGCAGTAAAACTTGGTTGATTAGATTGTCATGAGTATGATGGAGTTTCAATGTGGAATATTTCTTGTATACATAGGCTATGATAAAAAAAATTAATATTCGTTATAGTATGCTAGGCTCTGTATATGGTAATGCATTAATTTTAAATGTAATTCATTAAAATGGCTAGATTATGCACTAGATTTAGCATGACACTTTATTTTGTTACATGAGGCAAAAAGACAAAACCAAGTATTACTAAGAGCATGAAATTTTACGTGCAATGTAGGACATATATATACTTTCTTACCATCCACAAGCATGTTCCTCAAGTAGTGACAACATTTAAATGTATATTGCTTTCTGCAGTCCACAGCGAGATGAAGTTCGTGTGAAGCATGAAGAAATAATAGCTGGCTTAAATCAAAGAATGGCAGAAAAGGCCACTAAACAGATTCTGTTGAATGAAACCAGGGACAAGCTTAGAGCAACAAACCAGCATGTAAGTCTTAAGTGTTCATGAAGGTAAAGCATATACTAGATTGAATAATGAAACTGTTAAAATAACAGACTTTAAGTTATCAAAAATGGCGTAATTATATGCATGTAAAATAGTATGAATTTTTAGTTCATCGACATGCCATTAAGATCTGCTGTTTATAATTTGTTAGGCAAAAAAAGTACATATTTTTATCAGATTGCAGTACCAAGACTAGGATTGTTTGAATTATTGATTTGCTGCAATTATTTAATTTTGCAACTTTTAAATATGTGTATGCCATAGTTTTACGGCAGAAACAACAGTGTAGTCAATTTAACATGATTCTTACATGATACCGGTCCTTTTACTTTCAGTCTTTGCTAAAAGTGATTTATTTATTGATACTACAGTTGTAGTGAAGAAATAAAATTAAACTTTCATTGACAAATAGCGATATATTAAATATGGAACCTGTAGGCGGGTTATACGATCATTTCTCACATTTATTGTCATGAATTTGCCTACTATGTACATCTGGTATGAATGTTTGCAGATTGTTGATATGGAAGAAGGCATAGTGCAGCTCAGAGAAGATATGATTCAAGAAAGGGCAGATGCCAGGCTAGAAAAAAAGCGACTAAAGAAAGCTATCGATGACACTACAAGAAAAACTCTAGATCAAAAGGCTATTAATATAGAAAAGAAAAAGTAAGGGGTTTCCAGAAAAATTATGGTGAAGAATTTTTTTTTTTTACACAATGACCTATGAAAGCATAAAACTTGTTCCATATTAAGTTTTTAAACAGAGGAGGAAATTGGCTGCTCCAAACAGATGGACTGTAGGTCTTCAGTACATTCAGGCACATATAACTAAGCATGGAAAAGGAAAATAAAATGAAAACCCTTTAACCTAGCTTATTGCTTGCTTACTTTCATTTTGCCAATGGTAAGTCCAAATTAAATAAGAAATACATTTTAGGGAATTGGATATTCTTCAAGAAAAGCTAATGGAGAGTGAGAATCAATTAGACACCTTAAGAAAAGACATACGACGATTAGACACTTCACGTGCCAAAATGGAGGGTCAGGAAAGGGCATTAAATGCTCAGTTAGGTCGTGAATTAAAGCACAACCATGACATACGAAAGAAGACCGACAATATCGAACACGAAATAGCATCACTGGAAAACAATTATGAGCAGGAAGTTTCCAAATTGCAAAAGAACATTGATGAGGTAATGTCATACTTCCAAAGTAAACATTGAGAACCTAAAACTTACTTTGTAAGTTGTATTCTTGTTGATTTCTTATAAATAAATGCAATTTTAAAAATTGGGGGGGCCTAATTTTATTTTGCAAAAGACCAGTTATAGCTAAGTTATTATCTTGAGCTGAAGAAGCTGTACAAAACGTTGAATTGCATGTATGAAAGGAAGAAAATATTATGTCCTTAACAAAATTTATAAGAAATCCTTAAAAATAATTGATTTCACCCGGTAGTCAATATGCCTGTGCAGTATTTTAGGCTAAGTAAATAATATATACTCTAATTTCCTCTTTTACAATTATAATATTCCAGCAAGGAAAAGAGGTATAATTGTTATTTTTATCAGTTTTTGTATCATATGGCAATGTTGACATTTTTTCAATAGGTTTTATTCTTTGCGATCAAAAACACAGAAAGCTTAATATATTTTTACACGTTTGTTTTTATGCTCAAATGCAACAGAACACGCTAAGAGGCATATAGTTAAAAGAATGTTTACATATGCTAGGTGACTTAGCAAAACAAATCCAGTCAATCCCTCATGCAGTTCATTCATAATAAGCACAGGGAATTGTACGATACGATCAGATACTTTTGCCACCTAGTGTGTGCAGATTTTTTATTAAATGATAATAGCACTTTTTATTTTTTTGTGATGTATTTATAGATTGAAGGGTTTGAGAAACTGCAGCTGAGAAAGTGTTATTTTTTGCATTAGCACCACATATTAGGTTACACCCTGTAGCAAACTGATAACTGCACAGACAACCGGGATAAATTATTTGAATACTTTGTAAGTTAAAACAATTCGAAACATTGCTCCATATCTGTTTGACTCACATATGACTTAACTTTTTAGCTGGATGAAGACATTGTAAAAGCAACAAGCAAAAATGAAAGATTAGTTGGAGAGAGAATGAAGCTTGAATTGGGTAAGATACACTACCTGTACTACTCAGAATCATTATACAAACTCTTCAATAGAAGTCTGATGTTTTGGTGATGCGTCAGAGCCAATTTTGTACACTTTTTGCAAAACAATCTATTTTTAACCCTTATCAAGATACTTCACTTGGAATATAATAATTTAATTTGTGTTATAAGAAGTATTTGTGTGTAAAAATTCTGTAAAACAGTGATTACAATGTGGATTTATAAAATGGAAACGTCGTAAAATAGAGTGGCATACATTGTGATGCTGTTATTAGACAAGTGAGTGAATCTGTTATTTATGAATGAATCATTTAATTATAACAGTTGTACATGAGGTTGAGGTTAGGGTACATCTTGCTGAACTGTTCATTTGCTGTTGAATCTCATAATGTTGATAAATGTCTTGCAGGGGTGAAAGATGCTGAAACTATTATGTATGCTGATGCTACCAAAGTTAATGAGCTCACCAAACTGTAAGTACAAAGCATTTGTTACATGATTCATATGATGTTGTGTGTCACACTAGGCTAATGTAAGTTATGACTATCCCAAATAACTGAGTGATGTTGTGACTAACAGCGTACATTAAATTATTCTGTAGTTCGACAAGCAGACATGCTTGGATAATTTAAAAATTAATGTTCATCAGAGTTTTTTTGACATTTTTCATCCATTATATTTTACTCGTATATAACAACCCGTGTGTAACTATATATACTGCTATTATACTAATCTATCTGTTATTTGTGAAACAGGAACAAAAACAGGTAAAATGCATGATTCACTCACCGAAGTGCACAGTTTCGAATTATAGTCATAGTTTTAGCAATGAACACATTATAATTACCGAAAACAAGCCCGCACTGAATTAGTTACTATTGTCTTGATCTTTGTGAAGAAATATCCTGCCAAGTACAAATAGAAATAATGTCTTGTCGGCTTAGTTGCATGTTCTGCATGGTAATGCTCTGTCATTTTATAATAAAAAAAACATTTAATTATGATATTTTGACATCCATCTTATATATAACCTCCTAGGACACCAAAACTTTTCAGTAAACTTAGGTTATTTGAAGTTCACATATCACATAAATGTAAAAAAAGAATTATTGTATAATTATAATTTATATGCATTCATTCATCGAAAAATATGTATTTTTTGCTAGTTTATATTTATACAGTGAGTAACTTTTAAAAAATGTATTGGAAAGAGCAGTTAGCATTGGGCTCTGTCACCTTGCAAGATGCATCCACCTATATTGGGTACCATGTAACTGAATTTGTAATAAGGCTAAATATCTAACATCACCCAGGGCAGAAAGCAGAATTTATCGTCTCATATTGAAATTTTTATGCAGTAAACGTTTGGTGATAGTTGGCACCCACAGTGTTTATGCATATTGCAACTACTGTCTTAGATAACACCATGTTAAGATATATTTATTTAGAAATAAATGTTCAAGTGCTTTGAAGTTTCAGATGTTGAATTGCACTTCTAGAACAGTTGCAGCATAGCTTAATTATCGGGTAAAAGATATAAGCACTGGTTAAAGTTTATAAAAAATTTAAATGGAAAATGTTTTGATCTTACTTTCTTCAATATGCCTCTGACATCAGACCAACACAATACTCATGGTTGGTTTTGAGCTTATATTCTGATTTTTGTTAGACTCAAGGTAGTCTAATTTCATATCTCATTCTTCACAATAACATTCAAGAGAGGAAAAGAGGTATAATTGTCTTGTTATTAGTTTTTATGCCTATCACTATGTAACAGTGAATGGGCATATAGCTAAAGGGTATGCAGCGTTGTCGTTGTTGGCGTATGTAACCTTTTCTTTGTCTTGCTATAACGGCTTCAGCTTTCGTCAGATCATCTTCGTATTT
>JAOXYB010047547.1:0-12127 GCA_028565635.1 Phoronis ovalis | reverse complement strand
GTTCAACCTCTTTGCACTACTATAAACATGGGTAAAATAAGGAATTATGTATGACACATGTAAAAAACAGGTATTTAAGAAAATGGATATAAATCTTTAGTGGCAAGTACCCTTAACTGTACTCTTTCTAAACTAGTAATATGTTTATGTGTATAAACTTATTATAATCATGTAAAGCAACTTTTTAATTTTCTTTCTAAATATACTTAATGATAATGAGATAATCACAGCATATAATCACATTTTATAACATTTCCAGGAAAACGGTATGCATATTACAATCTAAATTGTTTTGTCACATATAATTATTTTTGTTAATAATATTTACATGTAATACATTTTATCAACTAGATCGGCGGAGAAAAGTATATGCTAACATATATACAGGTTATAACAATTTTAAGTTTCATGAACATTTTTTTATGTCTTATAAGAAGATAAATTGAAAATTTAATTACACTACTGTACTCTAAACACAAATGCGTCAAAAAATTAGCTAACAACTTAAAAATGTCTTTCGTTTGTTTGTGTTATATAAAATATTCCAACCTCAGTTTTAAAATTAATAAAAATACCCCAATAACAATTTTAAAATATAAACCATTTAATTCTTTAATAGTCAAAAAGAAACTACTGCTTTGATTAAAACATGAAATTGCATTAAAAAAACAATTTACAACCTATTATGAATTCGTAAACATTTTGTATTTATTAGGATAATTTTAATTCTAATATGAACCAAAAAATATTCGAAGTTTAATTTTTAACAAGTGCTGTAACTTAGATATATATTCCAAAAGAAACTATGTTTTACACTTTAAATCCCAAGAACAATTAATTCAAACCATATCTTGTGCGCCTTTTTTTTAAATTTAGTATTTAAAATAAAATATAATTATTAAGTCAAGCATTTCATCGAATTAATATTATAAAATACATATTAGTTCATCCTCATATTATAATACTAATTTAGTAATTTGGACAGTGAAACTATTGCGCTATGAACAGCTTTTGATACAACAATTAAACATAACTCGGCAGAGCTTATGATATATCCAATCCAGGCATTCAATATGACCAATGCAGCAAAACTACCTGTTAGAATTTTTTGTAGAAACAACGCGGCGATATCGCTACCGAGCTATAATGGACAATTTTGCAGTTACAAAGGAAATACCCAGTTCAACCGATACTACTAGTAAACAGAACACTGCAAGATTTATGAAGAATTTCTAAGTTATTGTGGAAGAGTGACTGATTGTTTGGTTTAGATTTTAAATTAAATTTAAAATGTTATGATGCGGAATTTGGTATTCCGATCAGCTAGATTCATCCCTGTTTGTGCACCGCTACAGTTTTTTTTTTAGACGAATCTACTTGTATAACCACGTGTACCTGCTACTTTATGAGATTTTTTTTAATAAGTTTATTTAACGAAAGAAAAATACAAAGAGACTGCAATAAATATAAACTAAATTAAAGTTAACAACAACACAAACACAAAATAGAAAAAAAACAGTGTGGATTAATGTATGGGGGTTTGTGTTTCCAATTTTCTCGTACGCGTTTAAAATATTTTTCTATTTTGTTTTCTGCTATAAGTTTTAGAAAATTGTTAAATGAATAATTTTGCGAAATATGCAAAATGTATTATTTTCCAACAATTATACAGAAGTTTAAAGAGCAGTTGAAGATTTTTTTTCAGATTTCCGTAAATTATTATATACATAATAAATTTGTCTTTAGTAGTGCCATCCACCATTGTTTAAATAATGTCCACATATTGACTGCATCATTGCATTCTACAAAACGATGTTTAATGGTTTTATAGTTGTAACTCTCTCAGCTGATTCAGCATAAGTTATGGTACTACGTGTATACAGTTTGAAACCTTTATTTATAGCTGGTGCTTACGTGCATCACAAGTATATGTAAAGGGAAGGGAATTGCAATACTGCGTTTAATTAAATCGAAACACGGGGAATAATGATTTGGAGGCCTTCGTTATTATACATGTAGAAGCAATTTATATTTACTATTTACTTTACTACACTTTCCCGTGTCACCCCGAAACTACGTTGTAGTGGAAAAAAGGTTGAAACATTTTTTATCAGCGTGAGTGATGTACTGCCTAACAGGATTCAAAGTTTCATAATTTTCAAATATACCGTTTTTTAGAACAGTTTTTATTTCTCAAATAACCGTTATAATTCTCCATTGCCAACAATAAGCATTCGAAATCAGTTCTCATGGACGAGTACAATTAGGATCACACTGGTCATTTCAATGTGACCTAGGGAACTTATAAATAGAATTTGCAAAACGGGAACTTTTTTAAAAACAGGATATTCAAAAATTCTTGAAATCCTATTAGGTACTATATCACTCACGCTGATAAAAAATATTTCAACGTTTTTTCGAATGAAACGTATTTCAGGGTGACAGGGAGATTTGGATATATATTTTAAAGAATAATTGTTAAATTTCAAAAAACAGTCATATCAATATATATTTAGAACTTTGCAGTTTTGATAATTCTTTTCAAAAAATTAGAAAAACGGAACACTTTAAAATGATATTTTATTACATGTATAAAAAGTATTTCAGATTGCATCTAATATTTAATAAACATTCTGGGGACATGCTCCCAGACCCCCGTAACTAACCGCTTTTGTGTGCTCACATAGTCGCTCTGGGCTTTTAATTTAGAGAACATTAAATTGTACCTGTAATTGACACTGTGTTACTTGTAGTGTTTTTGTAATAGAATAATGCTTGTGAGTATGCATGTTGTATATATCAGTGAAATTTTTCACGCCCCATCCTTTAGGAAAATTCTGAATTCGCCCTAGTGTATGCCAGTTATTGTATCGTGAGGAAGATGAAAGGGAAGAAATATCTGAATGAATGTTTATATACAGTGTCAAAAACAAGATTATTTTGCTCATTTCATTTCAAGTCAATCACCAAACCGATTAAATTAGTGTTAACATTGTACATATTTAATGATTATATGAAATATAAATATGAATTTCGGCCCTCATACGCGGCAATTTTTGTCTTTGACATTGTTAGGGGGTATTTTTGTTTGCTCTGATTTTGAAAATTCTGATCAGTCCCCATAAACTTGCTCTTGCCGCAGTACACACAGCACTTCATAAACATATTATCAAAAAAATGTGTTTGTTTGTTTTTATATTTTATTTCAATCTAGTGATTAATTTGCAAAAGAAAGCGTCAAAATATTACTTATTTTACTATTGGTTAGGGAGATCTTTAAAGTACTTATATCTTTAGGTCAATAATATATGTGTTATTTCCTGTTTGTTCTCCGGTATTAATTGATCTAGTGCAACCAATTATCTCCGCATAAATGGTTTTCATAACGCACAAAATATATGATTTATAGAATGTGTTATTACTCGTTTTACTTAAATATGAAGCAGATTTACAACTTCAAATTTGATATATATGTCTTAAAATATTTGTTACTTATATTTGTTTAAGGTAATATCCAAGCAACATTTCAGCACCAAAACTTGTTTCACATGATAATCATCGCGAGAAAAGCCACAACTAAGTCTCGAAGGCAAGGGAAGGAAATAACCCCACACCAACACCACAACGTGTTTTAACCATTGTCTTCAAAAATTATATGAATAGATTATTAGTAACTCGCAAATCATCATTATATTAAATTTTACACGTTTTAACAATTAATGTTTATTTGTGCACGATACGTTTTCACAAGTTTTACAAGAAATAAAAGGTTTCTTGGTTATTCATATGTGATCATGCAAGTGCGCGCCTTTTGCTCATTTGCTGAGATAATAGATCAGGATTTGATAAGAAATGACATTTTTAATTCGGACATAAGAGTTTTACCTACTGAAATTCAATTTAATTAATGTTTCATTGTAATTTGCATGCTTTATAGCTTTTGTCCAAACTGATCGCTTCTATTTTTATTTATTATCTCACAAGCAGAAGAACAATAATCCATTTATATATTCTATATATAAGCCCAGCCAAATTCTCAGACCAATCAAATTATAGCTTACACTCAATAAGTTTAACAGAGGACTATAAAACGGTCAGCTAGTGAAATAGTTCAACCATACCTCACCTAATGGATAGAAAAGTTGATCCTTGATTGGTTAAAAGTTTAATGTCGTATTTATTCACTCTGAAGCATTATAACGACAAAGGATTATTATGGCCCAGACCTGACGTTAGATGAAAATGTGTGAAATGTTTACGGCTGGGCTTATTCAGACTGGATTTTGACCTGCTTCACCTCTAACATGGCCGACTGGCAGCAATTTTTGTTGCCCAGATGGTACGTATGTATTTTAGTTGGAAAGAAGAAATGTTGACTGGATGATTTAAAGGTGGAGTTATGAATGCCATACATGTACGTGGGCGGATGTTAATTCAAAATTTAACATTTTCTCGCAGTTATCAAGCTGTTTTTGACGATATCGCTTTAAAACTTAATGAAACTGCTTCATGGTACATCTGTTTTCAAAACCAGACCTCTTGTTTAATTTTAACAGTAGTATTCATCAATCACCATAATAAATATTTTATTCTCATTCTCAAAAAAATGTATGTGGTCTGACTAAATCCACAGTTTTTTCCAGACGGGGCAGGAGTGGGGATGAAGTTGCATATTATAAATATCAAAAAAAAATTGAAAAAGAAGCTCTGTAATTAAATTAACATAATAAATTCTCTCCTGCAATGTTTTTATTGCCCCTTTGAATTATTTTTAAATAGTAAAACGTTAGTATAAAAAATAATGTGTATTGTATTGAATAATTTGTAGTTTGGTTTCTCTGGTTGTTTCGAAAGGGAAGCTAAAATAATTCTTCAGGAACTTTCTTCAACCCCAGCTACATTCATGAGGGGGTAGGGGTCCCCTAGAGTGCAATGCTCGCACTTAAAAATTGGCAATGCTCGGTGCTCGCAATTCACAAGAAAAAAAACGGTCCAAAAAAATCGACAACCAAAAAAAACGGCCACTAACAAAATCGACAAGCAAAACAAATAGTCGGCAAAAGAAAATAGAAAACAAAGAAATTTTTTTTAAAAATGGTCACCAAAAGACAATGCTCGCTGCTGGGACTTAGCACACCAAGGCAATGCTAGCTGCTCGGATTTAACAGATCTCAATGCTCGCGAAACCCCCTTAGAACCCTCATTCATGTCCAATTCACGTTATAAATATATATTTGCTGGAGATTTCGTTAACTAATGATTATGCTTCAGCATTACTAGTAGTATCTCCATTTTATTTTAGAATATTGAGCCAATATTTTCGAATTGATTTTTTTAAAGATTCGTATTCTAAGAAATTTCGTGAGAAGTTAATATTTTTTAATTTTAAAATGGGTAGGAATTTGTCGGTAATGTTTGCGAGGTCTTTAATACGATTAATACCTGCATTGTGCCATTTGTTATAAAATATATCATTTTTAATATGATCCTGTTATTCCATAGTATCTATGTGTTGATTTCATGTATGTTTTCAGGAAAAATTGCAGAATTTCACTCCAAACGTCAAGTATTTTTACATCAAATGTTGGTGTATCTTTCATTTTTAGGTGTTTTGTATCATAACTGCATTCAAATATTAATTTTTTCCCTATATTTTAAAAAGGATCTAACAAAATAATTATCCAATTTTCATTTTAATCTGCAGAACTTATTCTTTTCACATGTATATCAAAATTTGGCATATATGCCTTTGGCTACTGTTATTATTATTGTTTTAAATTATATACATATATCAAGGATTCCATTTACCTGGTACCATTTTTGAAATGTACCTTCCATGATAAAACGCCTAAAAATAAAAAAAGAGAAATGATTGATATATATGCCCCATACTATTAAACGTTAATACATGTGTTTACTTTTTTGTAACTTTGTTTTCATAGTACTCCCCGTTTTGGAATTCTGATTATATCTAGAAAAAGCATTTTATTTATATTTCACGTGTCCGCTCGTAACAACACAGTGATTAAAATTTTGATTTTGTTCATGCAATTAACCTAAAATGGTTGAAATGTAATTTTATTTTTGGTTTTTCCAATATATGATTAATTCTTTAAACCAGATATTTTAATTCTAATTTTACTCCTTCAAAAATCTGTCGGTTGTCAATATGTCCAGTCTCTCGTGATATCACTGAGAACCCTGATTATTCATATACGTAAATGTTTTACAATGAAAAAGTAAGAAAAAATGAAGCAAGCCATAAACAGTTATTCTCCATAAGTGTCTTAATAATTTCTAATATTTAATTTTACTCGATCATGTCATCAACGGCAGTGAGCCCTGTTAAAATTTCAAAACCAACTTGACCCGTTTTCATAAAATCCGTCCATTGTGATTGTTAACACCATGAACAAAGGCATACACTGAAATAAAGTAGCTTTTACTTTATTTGTCATCACTGTGTCAAAATATCTTTTCTCCAATACCTTATTTGCCTGTGTGAAAATTTTCAAACCTGCACCTTGCATATAACTTGAGAAATTTGATGATACTTCACCACAACAACAGGTTTATTTGCCCTAACTGGTAAAATTGCACCTGCACAGTTCTATGTGGCGCTATAATACTATAGAGATGTTTCTAGTGCCACCATTGGAACGTGACTAAAATTTGTAATATTTTTTACTAAACGATAAGACATTCTGTCTTAAACCTCTCCTGAAAAGTTCGTGTTATTTGGTCAATTAACAACTCATTAAGTTATTCGACAACCAATATGGTTGCTTGTACGTTTTCTTTAAGCACTTACAATAGAAACTGTGAGGTTACTGAGTACCACATAGGTTCCACCCAGTTCATATAATATCAATCAGAAACACTCAATATTTTGTGCAAAAATAAATCGGTGGTGTTGCTTTGAAAGTCATATATTGTTCTTCATACACCAGCAAGCCGGATTTTTGTTTAAATTCATTAGTCACTAAGAGCTTAATATTAGGCAAAAAGTCTATTTGCCAGTTGAAATTTGAAGAAATAAATGCACGTCAAGGAAATGCAGCCAATTGTTTTCAGCTGGACAAATTATTTCAGGTTTGCTAGCTAACTTAGTTAATTTGGGGGAACAGATTATATTCAGGAACACAGATCCAGAGGGGCCATTCAAAGAAAATGTGGGTGAGCATGTTCGTTAATGAGAACAAGTGGTTGAGCAGGTGTAGAAAATAAAGTCTTTATTAATAAGCAAGACCTTTGCCGAAATTGATACCCTATCCGAGACTGAGATTTTTCAGCAATTAATAAAAACAAAATAAGTTGATCAAAAATTATTTTTACTTAAGTGGGAATGTGGCAGTTTCGGAAAGAGGACAAGAGGCCAGGGTACATACGCAACAATTACAAACCCTAGTTAAGGTGGCGTACAGGTAGTGCAGAGGGCGCTACTGCGGGAACTTTTACATGTGTCTGTCAAGTCCATTTTTATGAATAAAAAATCAAGAAACCGAGGCTAGTAGAAATTAAGGATCTGATATAATTTGATTAAGGACAATTAAATGTAGGTGCAAACCTACTTATTTTTTCAAAATTCTATGACGTATATTTAAATTCAAGCTCTATTCATGCAAAATTCTGCCAAAATGGTGACCCTTAATTATAAGCAAGTATATCAATTTAATTTTCTTTGACACTGGTCTAATGGTCAAGTTAGAAATCACTCAAAAACGCGCCCTTCGCCTATTTTATTTTGAAGGCTCATGTTATGAAGGAAGGTGCCTAATATAGATACAATCGAACCTTTATGATCCAGATTCATTTGTTTAACCCGAAGATTTTTTCAACAGATATATTCAACTCCTAATAGCAAACTCCTTCATTTAGCTAAGCATTCTCCTAAATCATATAATCTTCCATATGATACTGCAATACTGGTAGATAGTGGTTGCAACGACTGATATTTTGAAGTTTGGTGCCCAGTATCTCGGGCAGCTATTTCGTAGAATTACCTAAATACTGGCAAGTGGAAAATGATTGACAGGTACATTAGCAAGTATAATTAGTAACGACATATTAACGATGGATCTAGTTCTAAGGATTCACGTAATTCCCATGAAGAACGATAACTTATGATGCAGTAATGTATCATGCAAGGCTTACGACAACTGTAATAGGTGGAGATTGTAGAGATTGCAGAATATTATATAATATATATGAATCCTGGGGTTTTGAATATCAAATATCAAAAAGTATGAACATTTAAGTATTTACGTTACTTTACCTATGGAGAAGAAGTCGTATTCAGGAGTAGTATCCGGGTTTTGTACAACATCCGGCATGTTTTTATCCGAATGGTTTTCGTGATCCAATTTTTCTTTCTGACTTTGACTCATGCAGCTTGTACTGTACGTATTGTTTCCTTACTTAGTTACTTACTTATATGCTTACAAATGATGCCAGTAGAACAGTTGTTCAAATGGAAAAATCATAAAGAGCAACCTGTGCTTGAAAGCGTTAAGATGTAAATAGATGTTTAAACTACTAAAATACATTTTTTTTTAAGACGGTCAATGTCCTATCTTATTGTTGAGTCAGTCTGAAGCAAAAGGTTATCGACCTATACAGTATTTAATTGGTTCAGTGACCTTAAAGAAATTATACGTTGTTAAACTTCGATCGAAGGCTTTATAGCAGATACCTAGCTTAAAGATAAGCTACAAACAACATCATTTGTAATTTAAACACATATTTAATTTTATACAAGTATTTTTTGAAAGTTTTACCAGTTTGTGGTTACCTAAGCGATGTATTATTCGTTTTGCTATTTATTAGAACCGGATTAGGACAATGAACCCATATAATTTTTAGTGTATCGAATAACAATAGCGTAAAAGGAAAAATCCATTTCATTTGATGAAATTCATAAAATATATATTTATATAATTCAGTGTCTGTTAAATTCGTTTAGGCTTTATAACAAAACTATACACAACACAAAGAAACAAAATAAACATGAGAAAAATCAATAACAAATGCGACTAAAAGTACATATTGTCGTTAATTCTTTCTAAGAGACTGGTTAAATATTACTTCGGGAGGGGGGAGGAATATGATTTCAAAATGTCAGGAATTTCAAAGATGAAAATGACCCTCCCATGAGGGCCAAAAATAAAAATCCCTTCATCAATAACCATAAAAAACTTGCCATTCAAAATATATATTATACGTGATTCATTTAATTATTAAATGTGTACAACACTAAAACATACACAGGCATACATTTGTGTCCAAGGTTTTGGTTTAAATTAATTAAAGAAATATGTATTGTCATTTAATCATTAATGCTATAAGTTAAGGTCAGTTAAATCACAAAGTGAAACTCGCTGGCAATTAAGTTTTGTGACACAGCCACTGCGTGTAAAAAATAAAACCCTTTCATGTTTTCTAGACACCTCCTTTTCTTGATATCAATTTTGATCTCTATCACGAGACTAGCACGGTATGTACATATATGCGAAGTCTTCATCATCTGAATCAGATTTTGAGTTGACATTTTTCTCATTCTCATCTGCTCACATTCTAGCAGGATATGTAATTGTCTCTATCTCAGAGGAAAATGATCATTTAGGGGCACATTTGGATATTTTAGACGAGTACCTATATATATAGGGTGAGAGCAAAACTAGGTGTCCCGGGGCAGGCCGCTAAAATATTTCGAATATTTGGTGTTATTTCCTACCATCCGATGCATTTTGGGACTCTTTTTTGCCATGACATACTGTATCACTTTTATATATTTAAAAAATGTTCACATGGAGAAGTTGATTTAAATTAGCAACTTTTTTTGGATTAATCAAATGTCATTAATGTTACCTTATTTTAGGTGCTACATAATTGAAAATTTATGAGAAACCCACCAAACCTTTTAAGTAATGTTGAAACTGTATTATCAATGATGGATTACTGTGTATGTTTTGAATTTTGCTTCTGTTTAAAAAGGTTATATGTCAACCAGCTGATTAGGAACACTAAAATTGGCCCTGGAACTATTTTTAAACTACGCAAAAACAAAGACCCACGCCATGCGGGTACACCTAAATAGTTTAATTTGGTCAGATATATATAAATAAGAACTTCTGTAAAATTAGAGTAATTTAATTTACAAAAGGCAATTTGATATAGAATTAACTATAAGTCTTAGACACAAGAAACATGCTGGTCAGTAATAGTATATGCTTTGTACTGTTTCGTCTAAGAATTACAACAAAAAATTACATAATTATAAAATTTCATCTGCTACGTCAACAATCACTGAACTGAAATTACAAGTCTAAAATGATTTAGTAAGAAAAATATTTAGTCACAAACTTAAACATTTAAGCGATGAATTAAATTTATATTTTAACTTAATTAATGGTAGCATTATCAGAATAAAACCTAATAGTATAAATATATTTAAATTGAAGTGTGTAACACCTATAAAATCCACACTGTAACATAAATTTATCTAGCATTGTATCAGATCAAATGATCATTTCATTGCTGCATGATCGCTAATAGGGCATTCTAGGTCAATAACCTGAACTTGTGCTAGACAGCAGTATGTAACACCTATAAAATCCACACTGTAACATAAATGTATCTAGCATTGTATCAGATCAAATGATCATTTCATTGCTGCATGATCGCTAATAGGGCATTCTAGGTCAATAACCTGAACTTGTGCTAGACAGCAGTATGTATAACACCTATAAGACCCGCACTGTACATAAATTTATCTAGCATTTTATCAGATCAAATGATTATTTCATTGCGGCATGATCACTAATAGGGCATTCTAGGTCAATAACCTGAACTTGTGCTTGACAGCAGTCAAGTTCGTCTCGACAGGTAGCTTATAGATCACGTGTCTTACTTTATCCAATAAGCAGACTGGAATTTCGGAACTTCACCTGAGTCACCATGAACCCTGTGAAGGCGAATAAGGTGAATAACCGCTCTTTTTAAGGCCACTCGAGTTTAATGAACTTTATCAAGTTAGCAAACATCATGAGTGTGCTATCTAATATTTGTTCGAGCAGAAGTTAACAACATATATATCATAATTTTTCGCAAAATTAAATTAATAAGTTCACCCCCCATCTGAAACTAATTATAGTATACAACAAACAGCT
Organism: Phoronis ovalis; assembly: GCA_028565635.1. Lineage (NCBI taxonomy): Eukaryota > Metazoa > Phoronida > Phoronidae > Phoronis > Phoronis ovalis. The sequence continues at coordinate 959 of JAOXYB010047547.1, read as the reverse complement.
AGGACTGGACTAAATGCACTATGAATACATAAACGTGTTTTACTCTTGTCCAAGGACGTACGTACTGGCTGTAACAATCCATCATATTACATCCTTGGTATTCCTTGTACGGTCTGGATGCATGCATGGTGACTAGGAGACAAAATATCCAAATGTCGTTCAAATGTATGAACTGATGTACATGTGTCATAAACATATCATGTAATATTATTCAGTTATTGCGAATGGGAAATAAAACAACCTGCTAAACATAATGGACCTGTCAAGAAGTGTATATCACGTACGCTCAATGTGAAGGATTTCAAGTTCCCATGCCAATGCTTTTAAAACTGCTAAAACTTGTGAAAGCCAGGTATAGAGAACATGACTTACCCAGCGCTTGCGTGCCAGCTTTGACAGACAGATTGTATACAAATATAATTAAGAAGGTTGGCAGAGGATTCAGTCGTTTTCGATTGTAAAATGAAACCCAATTAATAAATAATCCTAGGCTACATATGAAAGGGTAAGGTCCGTAGAATAAGCAGTTGCTGTAATACAAGATTTCACGGACGTGCTTTTTCTAATTTTTTAAGACAGCGAAGTGCTAAATATACATATAAACACAAATACACCACACAAGTACTAAAGCACTAAATAACTACTGGTTCAATGACCTATCGGATAGCTCACAAAGTGTTAATAATTAGGGTTGCTCCTATAAGGGAGCAAGCCTATTGGTTTTGTATGACTATTTCTTTCTTCTTCTTTTTCTTCCAATTTTCAGCAAGCCTCGAAGACGGTTACAGCTAGGAACTTGATGTATGACATCCCTTACGGTCAAAAGGTCATTTGAAGGTCAAAGGTCAAATTATGAAAAAATTTAAAAATGTTATAAAATGATTGTATTGAGTTACAACGAAGTATTTTAGATGACCTTTGAGAAGATTTCGGTACTAAAAGGTTTTGTTTTTATTTTT
>JAOXYB010047536.1:0-12127 GCA_028565635.1 Phoronis ovalis | reverse complement strand
CTGGTTTTATAAACAATATACAATGTAAAGTTTTGTAATCTGAATATCTATTAATTTACATTTTGCATCAGTATGTGATTCTGCTGTATTACATCTTGATTGAAGTACATAGTAAATCAAACTTACTTCTTTAAGCTCTTGGAAGTGTCTTGCGTGATTGCACTTAGCAGTTTCAGTACACTGTTAAATGAATTATTTCAAAACCTCACAAATCAAAAGACATGCCAACAAAGTTGTAAACTGAAGTAATATAACATTTGACTAGTAAGAGTCTCACCTGCAGTACAGATGTGGCAGCTGGAATGTGGAGCCCATGCAATACCATTTACACAGGCTCGGTGATTGTTCAATCGGGCTACGGGAGTACATGGTACACGCACATCAAGTATTATGACCTAAAGAAGAAATACACTTATATCTCCTATTTAGAAAATACCTCGTTTATAGATTACCAAAAAACCTGTGTATGATTCTACGAAACGAATTACAAACACATAATTGACTAACGTTTATTTTTCTAGACATATATGAATGATCACCCAAAAGCAGAAATAAACCTAAGTTACTGTGCTAGTGGGCTTCTGATATGTTTGACTAATAGTTTATTTCAGGAGCTATGATTTCAGGGAGGAAATATTAACTATTTTAAATGCCGAAAAATTCCACACTTCATTCGATGAGCTCACTTCAAAAGCATCCATGGCCATTGTGGCCAGATAATTAGGATCTTGTTTGTTCCACGCCAGTCGTAGTAATGGTTGGTGCTGTTGATCCTCATATATAATAGTTGAATGTTCCAAGTGACGCAGGTCAAACATTCGCACTGAACCATCAGCACCTGTAAACACACAACAGATAACGAGGAACATTCTCTGACAAGGACTAATTTATATTTCAAATCTTAAAGATTATCAAGCTTAAAACACAGAGTGTATATCAAATGTTTATGGTAAGTTTTATGACATATTTTATTTCTAGTTTTTGACGTTACAGTTTCATAACTCACAAATCATGCTATGAAAGGTATGTCAAATCTGAATTAATATGTACGGCAATTCTTAGCAGAGTTACTTTAGTTGGCACTTATCATTATACGAATGTTACCACGCTCTCAAACGAATACAAAATGAATAGCCTGGTATATTGTTGCATAATGTGAAATGTGAACCTACCCACACTGGCAAACATGTCTCTTCCTCCTCCGGCTCTGCTGAACGCAATATCATACACCTCCTTGTCATGGGCAATCAGTTGGGTTTTTACATGACCTTGTACTAAGTTCACCCGACCTATAACCTGACCTGTCTCCAAGCCCCATATTGTACAGGTTGTATCTATACTTGATGTCCCTAATAAATTAGGGTCAACTTCATTCCAATCAAAGGATGTCAGAGGTGCACAGAAATCAGAATTTTTATTCTGAAATAAAGATAACATGAAACATATTTGAGAAATCATTTTCATGCCTGCAAATTCTGCATAGAAGAAGGCATAACACATATTTATGAAATAAAATAAAAAAATGGTTAAAAAGTTAACTATTCATTTTAAAGGAAAAAAATAATAAACCAAAATGTTAATTTAAGTTGCGGCATATTATTTTGTAGAATTTAGGTGTATCCCTTACATCTGGTTGAACTGTACATTCACTCATTTATACTTACTGGTTAAAAACAACACAAAACTAGAAGAAACATTTGCTGGAGCAAACCACAATTTTCAAGAATTTTTCTTACATTGTTAAGCAAGCATTCAAGTCTGGTTTCAGTGTCTCCTACTCTCCACACTCGCAAGTAATCTCCACTTGTAGCCAGCAAGTCAGGAAATATGCCTTTCTGCAAACAAAACATATTGTTATGCAATGATTGCTGAGCAGAGGAAGATGTTTAGCTGCTACAAAATATTTAACTTTAATATAGTATCCAAGAAATACAATCCATTTTCTGAAATAGCTACTAATTTCTAGTCAACAGAGGACTTTACTTCTTCCCAGAAACACAATAAATCATAGAGCTTGACAGAAGGAAAAGCACACCGTCATTTGAACCGAAACAAGTAAACTCCTTGATTGGCAAAAATAATTATAGGTGCAACAGAACCACTGTCATCCAAGTACAGTATATTAATTCATTACCCAAAATGCAAGATACCCAAGTTACTTACTGAATCTGGAATCCACATTATTTTGGTTGTAGGATAGGGATGATCGAAGGTGCTTCTACAAGTGAAGTCAGAAGTCTCCTCATCCAGGGACACGATTTGTACCTGGAATGTGAGATGTGTACACTAGTGAACTTATATAAATGATCACACAAAAGTTACAAAAGTAGAATTTCAAAGCTCCGAAGAATTTGTGGCTTGTACTGGGTAGAAATTAATATATGGGTGGGTATACATTTTTAAAATACTTTTTGACAGAAAAGAGCACTGCTTAGTGATTCTTCATATACTACACATAAAACCTTTACTGATAATCTTATAAGTAAATGAAAAATACTACTGATTTCTCAAAAGGACAAATAACTAACAAAGATATAGCTAGCAAAGTGCTGTGTGTACAGAGCATCAGTAACACTTAATATTTAACAGGCTATTTTATTACAATAAAATGGACTTAAAATCAATATTTTTTTTTCTTTTCTTGTTTAAACATGTCAACTCTATTTTGTGTTGAATAAATCAATATTACTTAATTATTGATATTAAAGTCTTGTTTTCGTGCATAAACATTGAATCAGATAATTTTTTTTAAATTTACAAACAATTATACAATGCCTAAATATGAATTATATTGTTTTACTGTTTTGTCCATAAAATAACTTTACCATTTTGGAATATAAAACAGAGTTTTTGTCAATTTGACAAATAACAACAAGACATTTTGTGAGAGAGTATAAACCTCTCAGATTACTTAATTGTATTTCTCAAGTCACTAAAATTAGTTTGATTTTAAATTTACCTTGTTATTGTATTCTTCAACAAAACTGCCCAGAGCCAGCCTGAACCTTTTGTCTGGTCTCACACTCCAGTTCATACTATACACAGTCCATGGAGCTTCATACTTGTAGATCTCTTTCCTTTTCCCTGGAGGTGGGGCACTAGTACTTGGAATCCCTGTCATAGTTGATGTTTTGATCCTTCTTCTTCTTCAACACTCAAGGCAACTCTGATCACTGAAAATCCATTAGAACTATTGAACACAGCTGACAGAAAGAATAATGTTTCCCACAGTAGTTACTCTCTACACCAGTTCTTTTGCACAGCGAATGCTTGATGAAAGGGAAATAGAACTCATACTGGTCTCAGATAGCATGCACAATCAAATTTCAGTAATGCCAATTTAAAAATTTATTATTTAATTTGCCTCTATACAGCTGTAGCAGTAATTATGAGCTCAAAAATGGGTGTTGAATATAACATATATATCAAAGAGCAAGAAGATCATAGTAGCCTTAACTAGGTGGTAATCAAGTGGGCTGTTTCAGAAAAAAGTTGGGATTCAATTCCAATGTGAGGTCAAACTTAAATACACTATTTACATGCATTGGTGAACTGTTACCAGAACGCTGCTTTTTGTGAACAAAAAGATGTACATGTCCACATGCTCGTGTAAATCATTCACAAAACACCGCTTTCTGGGAACACTTAATGACTTGAGTTCGTGATTAGTGGCTTTATAAGTGAAAGGAAATACTAATAACAAGCACTTAAAATGTTTATTGTTATTAAATTATTAAATGTATATATTCTAATAAGAGGGAGGTACTGGCATTCACAGTGGCTGTATACATGTGCTGGCTATGGGCCCCTTTTTTCAGCCTCCACTTTCACTATGGGTATGTTATGTTTATTTAATAGTTTAGCAAATAAACAGAGTATCATATGTTTGGGTGTAAAATTCCACAATTTTGTTTATTGTTTTACCATGAGGTGTACATTTCTAGGAATTGTGCAAATACATTTATTCTATGGGGTGTATTATTCAAATGCAGTTTTTACCTTGGGGTATATGGTTTTTTTACCTTATATGTCACGCTCAAAAAAATTTTTGGCATGTACCCCATGAGATGTTCGATATGCTTGACAGAATACACTTAAATAAAAAAGTCAAGATATTAGTGCCATTATATTCCAGACAAAATAAAAACCACATCAACTTGGAGCGTAAAATAATGGAGTTAAACACTGTGTTAGAGCCTGACTAGAACCTAGTCCTGGCTACACGACCCATTACTATCTACTATTGCTAATTGCCATAATATTAATAATAGGGTCATGTAGCCAGGACTAGAGTCTGACATCTAAACTTTTCTCATATTTTTTATATAATATGGCTACTTATTTTAACCTCGGGAGCCCTTTCCGTTCTTAAGAACTGGTCTCCTAAGGCAAGGGCCAGCCGAGAGTGGTTTTGGGAGGAAAATCAGCGTAATTATCTATAAACGACTAAAGGAGGTCATGCACTCGAATGCCCGGAGAAAAATTCTTAGAGTCTGGCAGGAATCACTTCAGAACCCTTGGCCTTGTCACATGAACCGAGGTGCACATACTGTCATACATGCCTTTATCAGAAAAGCTCCACAGTTGAACAGTGGTGACAGACCAGTAGCATAACCACTCGGCTACCAGTTCCCATGAATTATAACACTTGGATAGCATCTCTGGCAAAACAGCATATCAGTTCGATTCCACAACATTCACAATCTGAATCTCACTCCACTACAGTGAGTACAGAGTACAGTTGAATCTTATTCCAGTTTACTGTTTAGCTGAGTGGTCACAGATAAAATAAAATTCGCTTATAGAGCGATCTATCAGCAAAATATGAAACAACTATGATACTTACGAGTGCCTGATTGTTTGAAGACACAGATGCAATAACTAGATGACGTGACTGGCGATCTGCGACAACACAATTTGTACTCTGTAACAGCAGTTCCGGCGAAACCGCTATAACAAAAAGAACATGGCGATCTCGTATAATATCGTTTGTTAACGACATTGCTTGACGATAATTAGTGAAACAAATTATTAGTATTTCATCATTTACTTTGTTTAAGTTCTACAGTCATAATAAATACGATGGTATTCTTAAATTTAATGTTTTTCTAAAGTATATGTAATTAATTTATTACAATTGTGAAACTGTGTCGTAAAATGTATTACGACAATGCACGATATTTCACTCCATAATGTTTATCCCTTTATAAACAGTGGCGCTCTGCACCATTGCAAGCACTTTTCTTAAAACACCTTTCCTTAGATATACCCTGCTTAAAATGTCAGTTAAACAGATATCTAGTTTAAGATTTAACCAAGAACACGGTAAGACAGGCGATTTTCTGAACTGAAAGCGCGAGGGATACTGCTCACACGTTTTTCTTTATTTGAAAACATGTATGTCAAAATGAGTTTGAACCAGTGTTCAAAAGCTTGTGCCGGAATTGTGTGGCCACAAAACCCGTGCTCCGAGGCTGCATGATTACTATATATATTAGACCCTAATTGACGACTAAGTAATAACTTCCTTAAGAATTTATGTGCCAATCAGTTTAATAACTTTATATCCCTTTATCATTGCTGTGAATTTTACAGCTTCACTCTTGTGCTACGTTGTCGTTGAAGAGAAATAATCTTCGAGAAAAAAAGATTTACTGGACAGCCATATATACGGTCACGTATTTAATTTGCAATTTTTTAGTATCAAATATATTAAAATGGCTATTGTTACTGGATTTGACCTAGATGCAAATATTGGTTCTGATGAATTAAACTATATGGCAGATGCATATTTAATGTTTTTCGTTATTTCAGGCTGCTTCACATGTTCGTCAGAAGGGGGATTGTTGGTTTTTAATGTAGAACCATTAACGAAGAGACTGCACTTAGGTACATTCTGGACTGAGACTAATCCTAATAATAGGCCTAATAACTGATGTATTGGGCCTAACACTTTCCTAGTCAAAATATATCATCTTTCCAAATTAATAAACACTCACCCGTAATGAATGACAATCTTCCGATACAGCAATGCTCAATGATATTAGTTTGTTATTATTAACTCGTGAAAAAAGTATACATTTTTCTTGGTCGACTGTTGAGTTTTAGCTTCTTGATAATTACAAAGCAATTGATTTTTGCCCTCTGACTTGTTCACATAAAATTACATAGGTTTAATAAAATATACTTTCTTCACTTGATATAACAAACTTTAAGACTATTTTGGGGGTATAATAATTGCTGAATAAAAATTTTCATCTTCGATTTGTTAATTCTCAAAGGAGATAGATTTTGGCTTGTAAACTGTTAGGACATATACATTAGATATATATTGGACCTGTTATTAGGACTAGACTGCATGAGACTAATATAAGTAAATATCTGATTAGTATCAGATCTAGACTACCATCAACAAGATATATTTATAGCTTTATTTGCTGATTTTTTATACAAGACAAGACCTAATTGGCTTAGAGTTATATGCATTACACTCAAATAATTATTCTGTCAACACAACAGTCATTACATACTTCTCTGCGTAGTATGTACTGCAGAATATAGTTAGTATAAAATACTTGGTTAGTCAACAATTTGAATCAAGCAACACTGCATGGTTGTATTATTTCTTCATATAACTCATACCTTTGTTTACGAAACGATCCACCCATCAAAAAAATCAGACAAGATGTAAACGAATTTCATACAACTATACTAAAGAATGTTTTCATATAGCTGTCATATTATTCCCAAGGCTACCACAATTGGACTGCAACTACATACTAAATGTGTTTTTGCAGCATCATTTTTTAATTTTTATAACACACTATTAATTAAGAGCCGCAGTTCTCTCTGATTACATCTATATGTTGCATTTTATATAACAAATTATTTATTTAACTAAATAATGTTTTTCTTCAAAATGTGAGTGATTGAAGACTGTTGTCCAAGGCAAAACAAATTACCACCTGCAATGTTCCAGTTGTGAAATGATCATTTTGGCAAACATGTAGAGTCTTGCAGTGTCGATGGTTCTCTTCAGAGGGATTTTGAAATGTCCGTTTTTACAGGTGCTGATCAAACAGGAAGCCTATCTATGGCTGAAATGTTGTACCAAACCAACCTCATTGCTGTTGTTGGTGGAGGAGGGATGCCTGCTGCTAATACAGGTTTGGAAAAGCAGGATTTACATGTTGTATTATTTTGATTTAACAGTAATTTGACTTTCCAAAATATTGCAAATAAGGTAGATAAATAAATATTAAAAATGAATGCAGCACACTCAGATGTATGTTCACCTTAACATATTTCATTTCTTACTAAAAAAAGTTCTTGTGATTATTTGGAATCAACTTCAATTCAAGTTCTGCAAACATCCAAGTTTTCTTACTTAGCAATTAATTGTTCTGTTTTTGTCGCAGAATCAAATGAGGAACTCTAATGGGTGAAGAAATCAGCCATTAGAATCTCATTTGTATGTGGAGAGGATTAAACAGAATTTTAAGTCTGTTATATTTAAGTTTCAAGCATGCTGTTGAGAAAACTAATTTAAAGTGTGTGTATCAATTTTAGTTTTGATATGGGATGATTTTCAAAAGAAGTTTAGAATGGAATTAACATTTGCCCAACCGGTTGTTGGTGTGAGACTAAGAAGAGATAGGTATCAAAAAGTGTCATTATTAGTAACAAAATTATGTCAAACAAATTGTCTGCACTAGATAGTGATATGCATGCTTTTATATGCAATCCATAATGCTTTTTAAAATAATTCATTTTCGGGGGGTAATTGGAACTGGCCAAAATGTTTGTTGTAGAATAATTCATTACTGTATGCTGGAAGGGATTGTTTATTTGCCTTCATATAACAAAGCAAGTTGCTAACGTAAGATCTGACTTTTATTACAATTAAGTAGAATATAAATTGTTTCCATATTTTCTCATTCTGTTGTCTGTTCTAGATTGATCGTTGTATTGAGGAATCAAGTACATATCTTTAGTTTTCCACAAGAACCACAGAAATTAGCATCATTTGATACGCGAGATAATCCAAAAGGTATACATCTTATTGAGTCTTTATAGTAACATATCTCTTACTTGTTTAAACTGGAATTTAATATAATTACAAAAAAAAAAAACACATTAATGTTTGGCTTCCTATAAGTTTAGTATAATACACTAGTCACTTCTGTTTTATGAATTTTATAAAACGTTTTGTCAAATAAATCATTATAAGATACTTAATCACATATTACTTTATTTCACTTAAATGGCCAACGCCTTATGTATACAAATAACAATTCTGTCAGTGGATAAATGATTAGCCCAAAATATTCTTGTTTAATAAAAAAAAGTGCCACCTGGTGGGTGAAAGTTGTTGTTGCCAGGTTCTCTCATAAGGCTAATATTTTTATGACAGCACTGATAAAATTTATCATTTAGTGAACAAGGTTATGGAAAATTGATTTAGAACAATATTTCCATACATCATGCACCAGAAAATTGCAGTGGCCCAAGATTAATTTCCACTCTTACGACACAAGATAACTCAACATTAAACATTCTGTTATTTACAAGTGTCTACTAATTCTCTTTGCCTATAAAGCTGCAACTATATGTACAGTTTATTATTTGTTTTATATCACATTTTTATACACTAGGTCTTTGTGAAGTTAGTCCTGCACTAGACAGACAGATTCTAGCTTTTCCTGGACACAAATGTGGAAGCCTGCAGTTAGTGGTAAGTAGCATCATATTAGGATGCAAGAGATTATTTCCTTGAAATTGGTGAAGCAAATCATGGACCCAATTGTCATGCATGTCTCATTTTGTGAATGGACAATGACGTATTTCTCTGTGCGTTCATGTAATTAACTCATAAAATGCTGCTTCCTTTGCATACTGAGCCAAAACCAAAACAAAAAATTTCATCTTTAATAAGATAAACAATTATTTAGTAATATTATTTATTACTTGAATTAATTTCTTGGCTTAATGTATTCATAAGTCAAGTTTTAAAAACCAGGAATTGTATTATTATTTTTAAAAACTGAAGCATTCTGGGGTCAAAGGTTTTAATGATGATACCTTGAAATGCATGAAAATAGCCTATTGATTTTTCCATTCAACTCAATAGTAACAGTATCAAATATTCACAGAAAATTTGTTTAGTCACTGAGACAATTATTTTCTGTACAAGTTTTGAAACTGAAAATTAAGCAATTATAGTAACTTATAGGTTAATGTCAATGTATCAGTATTTAAAACTCACGATAAGGAAAATACAGCATTGCCCTTATACGGGCCCTTAATTTATACCAAAATTTCCAACAAGTTGCAATGAAAAGTAAGTTCAAATTGCATTATCTTTCATTTTATTCCAAAATCATCTTGGAAGAACAGCAGAGAAATCATTGAAAAACATTCCATGCAAGAATCAAAAATCTGATGTTTTTGTGCCTGGTAGTAGATATGGTTGCTGACTCTTAACAAATATCATATGCATGTACGCAGCTATCCGTGAACTGAGATAACCGAGATGATTGTATTTTTCTATGCAGGATCTTGCATCTACAGAGCCTTCATCTTCTACTGCTCCAATAACCATCAACGCTCATGAGAATGAGTTAGCTTGCATTGCTGTAAATCAACAGGGAACAAGAATAGCTACGGCTTCTAAAAAGGTAAAATTATTTTTCAAGAGTGCCATTTGTTAAAAGATTCTACCAAAATGCCTTCGTTTAATACTGCAGTATAAGTTGAAAGTATTGTTTTCTGACATACTCTTTTGCATTATTATCCATGATCAAATTAACATTCCTGATGTATTTTAGGGACAGACTTGGGTAGATTTGTTACTGAACAGTATTAGTTTTAGGTTTAACTTAACTTTATCTCAGGCTTTTATCTGTCATGTCTCCTGTTGTGAATGTGAGATTCCGGCTTTGTAGCTCGTTTTCTGTCATGCTTTCAATACAAAATTGTTTGAAAATCCCAAATCTCCCGCTCAAATATTCTGCCAATTTGACAACTAGCCGTATGCAGGCTGAAAAGGTTAAAAACATCCATCTTTTCCTAGAATTTTCTTTTGCTACTGTATTTTAGTGATCTCACAAGAAATGTCTGAAAATATTAGTGTCACGTTTTCACAAAAGTGATTTTGGAAATATATCATGAATTCAACATAATTTTTTTGTAGGGTACTTTAATACGAGTGTTTGATGTGCAAAATAAAAGAATGATAACAGAACTAAGAAGAGGGGCAGATCCAGCAACATTATATTGGTATGTTAGGTTACTAAATGTATTCATCCATATAATATAATCCATGTAAATATCTATTTTCATACTAAAGTTTGTTAGAATCAACTTAATTTTATTAGTTATTAAATTAGTATGGAAATGGTGATGTACAATGTTTCGTATCTGCAAAAGCAGTCCTGGAAATTATGAAGAGCTTGGGTGAATGAATCTGTCATGTTTTACAAATGGTACCTGTAATTGTTTAGTTTATGTGACATGTAATAAATGATCATGTTAAATTTTATAATGTTGTAGTACATTTTATGTAATAATCCACAGTCAGTTTATTTTAGCTGACTGAACTACAGACTTTAGACAGCCTTTCGATAATTAAAAGCAGGTATACCAGAAAGATAATATGTTTAAAATTATGTTATTTACATTGTTTCTTTCTTGTTTTTCAGTATTAATTTTAGCCATGACTCAGAATTTCTTTGTGCATCCAGTGACAAAGGAACTGTGCATATATTTGCTATAGAAAAACAAAGTCTAAATAAGACATCGACGTAAGTGTGATACGACAGCATATTTACCATCAATATTGATTTTGCAGAATGATAATCTTGACTTTTGAAAATTTTCAGGATTTATTTAAAAGAAATGTGTAATAATTCTATAACAATATGAAAACATTTATTAATAATCAAATTAATTTCTAAACAACCTTGTATGATTGAATTATATTTCACCATACACATTCTGATTCTTTTACAGATTCAAAAAAATGGGTTTCTTAGGGCCTTACGTCGAATCGCAGTGGGGTTTAGCAAGTTTTACTGTTCCAGCTGAGTGTGCATGCATTTGCGCATTTGGACAACAAAAATCTGTAATTGGTTAGTTAAACAGATCTTTAACTTAATTACAATTTAATTTCATTTTCAATTCAAATATTAATTGCCTTACGTTAATCATTATGTCAGATATTTCTCTTAAAATAGCAAACGGCTTTTATACCTGCTTTCAATTGTTATGAATCAATACTTTACCCCAGTAATATTGTGGCAGTATTGAATTGCCCGAGTGTATTCGAGCAGTCAAACTTTGCCAATTTTACACAAATTTTTAGTCTGTTCATGAGCCGCATCGAGAGATCCGGTTTAATAATTCAGGTTTATTTTCAGCAATATGTGTTGATGGCACATTTCATAAGTACGTGTTTTCACCAGAAGGCAATTGTAACAGAGAAGAATATGCTGTGTACTTGGATATGGGAGAGGACGATCCATTTTAAAATAGTAGTAGAATATTAGAAGGTGTAACTGGCTTATTGAAACAAACAAGACAAATAGGCAGAATATAGCGATGTTAGGAGGAACATTTGAAATAATGTTAAAAAGTTTGTTGCATGATAAAATACATATAATGGAGTATTCTGGATGATTCAAACAATTCAATTTAATTATGCTATTAGGCTAGAACCATGAATGATCTATTTTCAGAGAGTGAAAAAAACTTGTACCAACAAGAACAATGTTCGACAATGCATTGTGATAATTACATTTAATTTAACTGTATGTGTATTAAAGAATGCAATAAAACAGTATTGTATATATAATATAAACAAGTCTTGTCTAAATTATTGTTACTGCTGAGCAACAAAATCCACATATAGAGATGTAAATATACAAAGAGATGCTGTGTAACATTGTATCAACTCTAGCACCTGCACAAATTGATCTTAATCCCAAAATAGGGTACACATTTAAAAAAAAGATCTATTGATCACCTTGAACAATTATAACAAGAGGTCTGCGGGGTGCAGACAGATGCCCATCATATGATGTAGTTTCTGTAGTTGTAAAGCCATCTTTGTATGTATAAGAGTTGTGAG
>JAOXYB010047525.1:0-12128 GCA_028565635.1 Phoronis ovalis | reverse complement strand
ATTTCTTCTCAATCAGGTACTTAGCTGCACAGTATGGTACTCATGTCATAGTACAATTAGCATTTTTAAATTATATTATATTATGCGGTTTTTTGAAGATGTTTTACCAAAAAGAGTAACTATCTCTTTTCGTCACTAACTAAAGTGTTTATGCAAGCAACTGTACCACTCCTCGTGACAACCAGATCATTGTTAATATTTCTAAATGAGTACCAAAGACCATAAAAACACGCAGATCGCTGTGCATGATCAGATGTATTTTTTACTGACATGTGTTGTCATTAGTATAACTACAGTATCCGACTACAGTAACTCTTCTGTCCTTCACTCCTGACATTCACCTGACGGTACTTGCTCTTTCAAGGACAAATTAAACGAAGTCAGGACTCAAATAACAGGATCAAGTCCCGACTAGTTTTATGGGATGAGATACTCTAATCCTGTTATCTCACTACTACTTCGTCGGACCGTATCAATGGTATATATGCCTCGTCGTCAAATTTCAAAAGTTTATTTATCGGGTTTTGATTCAGAAATGTTGACATAGGCAAAGGGGGCATTGTGCAATTAAGTCCTAGCTTATCTTTATGGACCACATGCTATGCCGCTCACCATGGGGTAAAAACCACTGCCCGCTGTTCAGGGGAGTGAAAACTAAAGAAAAATCTGTTTACGTTTACATTTGCTAAGTGTTACTTAAGTTTAATTAAAATGACGACATACAGGTCATAAGAAATAAGGGACATATACTCCGGGCCCGGTACTCCGGGAAATAAGGGACATATACTCCGGGCCCGGTACTCCGGGAAATAAACTTCACTGCTGTTAATATCAGTTTGTAAATATTGGATAAATATCGATTTGACAGCGAATTTATCGCCACTTAACTCTGCCACGCTCTGCTTATACATATAACGGGATAAGAGTACAATCGCAGAATTATTACTTACATTCTACGTAATCGTGTAATTAATATCGCACTTAATTAATTACCTTACTTAATATCGAAACGAGTATATTAGGTCGATATCGGCGCCAGTTTTTACACCCTCAGAGGAGTGTGGGGATATAGTTTACACCCTCAGAGGAGTGTGAGGATATACCTATATACGAAAATGCTAAATAGACAAGTATTGCTCAATATCATTTTGTTATATGAATTAAAATTTTCTTTTATAATAAAAGCCAATTCCTCTTAGCGAGATGCTCTTAAATAATCCTAGGTCCTAATTTAATTAAATGATTATGACGTCATAATATGAAAGTCCACTTGTGGCTGCTGAATGTTTATCATTTTTGTTACTTGTGCTTTCAAAGAGATATGTGCGCTTTATTAGGGTTGCTCCTATAAGAGATATGTACGCTTTATTTACAACCTAAAATTGCCCATCAGGTTTCGAACGAACTTTACAAAACACTAATTAATAAGCGTTTAGAAAATGTTCGTAACAATTCTTATTTAAATGTTATTAATGCTGTCCATCAATTAGCTTTTAATAATTAATATAATTAACTAACGGAGGTTGAGGTGTCATCGCCTCAGGTAGCTTTCCGTATTATGTGATTAATTTTGTTAATGACTTTAAACGATTAGCGCATCAAGATAATTGCCAACTAAAGCCATTTTCGAAGAAATATCATTCTTAGCTTAATGTATATAGCCGCGATAAAATAGGCTATTGATATTTCTTTAGTGTTCTAAGACCGCAATTTACTGACCGGTAAAAGCTACTGCAGAATCACTTGAAATATCCCCAGAGGATTCTATGTAGATTGACAGTTTTATACTTAGTGACGCACCGTTACTCAAAAATGTTAGGTCTTGCGTCAGATTATAGATTTTTTTTGTTAAATTCCATAGCAAATGATAATTCATAGTAAAATGGAAATATGAAATACGTATCGGATATTTACTTTGTTTTACTATATGGGGACAAGTAGCAATTGTAGTTATAACAGGTAAATATTTGCATGCATTAATGTACGTATGTACCAGGAATCATTACAATTAGACTTCTAGAAGTATCAGCTACGTATTATTTACTTAGTAATGTTAATCAAATGTACATATCGAAACATATCACAAGTCAATTAGTAAACAGTAGAACTTAAGTGAAAAAACGTTTGTTTGATAAAATTATCGGTTTTTTCTTAAATCTCTTTCTTCTGTAACAACCCTCTTAAATAACATTTGAAACTATTCTAGAAAATAATTGCAACGTTTTAGTTAATAAAAAGTTTATGGAATTTAGCTATATCGTAGGTGACTGAATACCGTTCATGTGTATATACATGAAAAAATCTCTTGAATTTGTTAAATGTCCAGTGTTGTAAATTTCTGTTATAGTTTTTATAACTGCTACATTCTAGTGTTATTACCAACACGTCAAGAACTTAGAAATTAAACGATGCCAAATTACATTTGCTATATTCATTAACGAACACAATTTTGTTTTTTCTTTTTAAAAATAGTCTGTTACTTCCCCCAAAACACCGGACGTAGCAACAGCGCTTGGTTAGTTCACATAGGTTTGATTATGTGAATTATGAGGAAATTGTTTTTTTAATATATTAATGGAAGCATTTTAATGCCTAACCACGTCACAAATGAATTCCTAACGGTCCACATATAAAGAACTTTTCCTGTATGCGCATACCCGACGCGTACCATTTAATTCTTGCTTAGCATTAGATCTAATTTAAATAGTGTATTCACGTATTTTCATTTTCTGTCTTAGAAAATAAATAAAAGAAAATTGAACGCAACCAACATTCCACAAAACTAGATAATTGTTTGTTCTTAAAAAGTTTTTAACATATTCGCGTGTAAAAAGTACACTTTGTAAAAAATATCAAAGTATCGCTTTTAAAAATTGTTAAGTTAAGTGTTGTTTTTTTATCAAACATGAATATCACAAAAGATGCGGAAGAAAACGTTTACTTTGTAAATTTGAAATGAATTCCTAACGGTCAGACAATTAAACTTCTTCCTGCATAACAAGTTTGGAAATGTCAAAGTGTCAATTTAATTACTCACGGTTCTATTTTTTCCCCATTTTTTTGAATTTATAAAGAATAATATTTCTATAAAGACAGGATTTGATTATTTGCCTGTTTGATGAATCCTATATTAAGGGTTTGCCTGTAGAAACAAGTCATTCACACACAGTATGCAAACTTAATTGTTAGGAGATGGCAAAGTAATCTAATGATTGCTAATAATAATCTATATTAAGAAATATCGAAGGTGTTACTAATTTTAGCTTCATTAACAAAACACAAATACAAAAACAGTCATAATGAGGTGTTTAAGAATTGCTTAAGAATGCCTGAAATTATATGACAACAATTAAGTATTGTATATGTTTATTTGTTTATTTTTGTATTGATTGAGTGTGTATATAGATATATAAGGAATGTGTCGTCTTTGTATCTTTAATTAAGTGTTTAATTACCCGGTGAGTTATTATCCCTTAGCTAATACACCCTGCTCTTACCGGAGCATGGAACTGTTGGCGGTTTTGTTTTCATTTTTTTAATCGTTAATTGAGTAAAAATGCAGAAAGAGTAATTTGGATTAAATTGATCATAGTAAACAATATGTTAAGAATATAATTTCTCGGGCATTACACTGTTTAATTATCAAATATCTTTTTAATTTCCCAGGGAGCAAGGACCTGGAATGATCGATTTATTTCGGAATGATGATATAAATAAATAGTTATGCTTCTAGATGTATCGTGTATAATTGTAAGACCAATCGAATGCATTCGGCTATGATGGCTGTGAGTCTCAGGGTGAGGTCCCCGCAGCTGTGAGTCTCAGGGTGAGGTCCCCGCAGCTGTGAGTCTCAGGGTGAGGTCCCCGCAGCTGTGAGTCTCAGGGTGAGGTCCCCGCAGCTGTTGAACCACATTTAGATGATTTTTATGTATTTATTTATTTTTTATTTAGTATTTATCACACTTTCTACAGCTGGTTAAACGTCTTTTTTACAACAAAATCCAATGTACTAAAGATTAAAGAAAATCCTTGATCCGCCGTTTGAATTTTAATAAAATTATTATATTCTCTTTATCACTGCTTGGATCCCCAGGCTTACTGAGATATGATATTATTACGGATAATAATTGTCATATTCAACAAGCAATTAAGTTTTAACTTTTATATTGACATTATAACTTCGCTAAATCCATAAATTATAATCCTTCCTTCACAAGTTATAAAACTCATATTATAAAAGCGCAAATTAAACAAGTTGTTTTAAATGTTATATCTAAACATTTTTGATAATTCATATCCTTTGCCAATGTCCAACTTAAGCCCGTAGCAATGTCACAACTAGCTGGGACAAACAAACTAGTTGCACTAATCGTAAAGAGGTGATTCTAAATTGTTGAGATAGTCCCGACCCCGATACTGGCCCAGAAATGATCTCCTGCGTGTTAATGTATACGATGAATAATGGACTAAAATTTGTGATTGATAAATAATGCTGGATATATTATATTACATTTGTAACAATACACAAGTTTTAGTAGTTCATGCCCGGCCTACTTCCTTATTTGTTTATTTGTTATCACTATAGTATTTATTTGCAGCTCATTCAGTAACGTATCCATCTTAGCCTGATAGATGTGTATCATAAGCCAGACACTAATACAGTATAAGCACTAGAGCATTCATTCGCTATTAATTAAATATATAGTAATCCCGATAGGCGTTGTAGCGTGCCCCATTTAGATTTAACAGTGGTTCAATACATGCATGGTAGTTAATTATTGGTTTTCTGTACATTACATACATTGATGTTTATTGTACGCCGCAGCGAGTCTTTGTTGTTGCTAAGGATGTTAAAGTTAAATATTATTAAATCCATTATTCGAGTATTGTATAAGCACTCACTCCTCCGGAATGTTTTAACCTTGATATTTTAGCTACAGGCATTTTTGCTTTTATGATTTATTTATTTATAGTCTGCGGGGGTGTTCTTTGAGCTGCGGTACGAGTTATTTTACTAGGTAAATATCCCGTAAAATATACTATAGATGAAAAGAAATCAGATATGGCAAAAATATACCGAAATGAGTAATAGCTGCGCAAACATTGCAGAAACTTTACCAAGACAAGACTACTACTGAAAGCAAATAGCTAACATTGCCTTGGCTTCGCACCCGTCTGCATTTGCATTTTACTAGGCATTTTACCCATAGCCACGTAAATTGTCGCCCCCAAAGTTGAACCCAAGGACCGCTAATGCTCGGTGAGACTATTTGAAACAGAGTAATTTGATTATATTCCGTCGTTTTGGTGTCTTCACGTAGATTAAATCATTCGTAATTACATGTTAACTTTGTAGTTAGTTTATCATTGTATTTCAGAGCATATTCTTCTGAAGAAACTCAAACTTTAAAAATGCCCATATTTACTTGCTGCATGTTCTCACTAAATAAGTTTAATTTTTTTTTTTATAAATTAACATTCAGGATCTGAATTCGGACAATGATGCGCCGGCAATAAAATCAAGCCCGGGATCAACCTAAGTTCGCAATAGTCGTTAACACGGGTCGGTCAGCAGTATTATGTAACGAATCAAATATTTACGATCGGTAATTAAGGTTGTCTGCTTTTTTGTACAAAAATGCACGTAGGTCTCGGGACCACATGTGAATTTACACGTACAATCGTATCTGTGTTCGAAATCTAGGAGCACCGAATTACCCATATAACGATACAATCCATTACACTCAATCATCACTAAAATATCAGAAACGTCATGCATGAGTAGCACTCAAGCATACATTTTTATATTATTATTTAGAACTATATTGTTAGACTAAATTGCTATCCGACAAATAAAGTTTTAAATTTTATTTTTTCATGCTTGCAATTTATACTTGTACTTTATAGTTCATGTAAGTTGTGATTTGTATCATGGTGCCCGGATGTTACATTGCACATCAAATATACATATACAGTCATGTAAATTAACTCACTGCATTTCGAAGACAAAATGTGTAATGATAAATGTTGTAAAATGATGTTAAATAAATAAAGCTGTGACTTGTTACGTAGGCATTTTCAATTGGGAAACAAAAATACAGATTAATATATAATTTTAATATACGTATACATGTTTATAAAGTTGTTAATGCGACAAAATTTGTCTCTGCTTAATTTTAAGCAAGTTCTTATTACGAGTCTCATTAAACAATATACAAGTTATGAATGTACATTCGCACGCTTACAACATTGCTATCATATACACTCTGCGCGACAAATACGGATCTTAATGGCTCAATAATGAGTCAATTAAGAATACATTAAACATGTTTATACAGTTAGCAAAGTGGGTGATAAATTTTGTACTGTACCTTGGACGTACATTCAATAAAAATTGTTACCTTGAAGATAAATAATACAATATTGACGTGTCCGGTTAAAAAATCAAAGGTTCTTCCAGGATATTTTTTGACAGAGTATCTATCATATTACGTAGATTCTGTTGTTATAAAGTAACTATTCCAGAGGTATAGCCGGATTTCGAGCAAAATTATTAATAATTCATTTAAATTCAGCAACTTACTTTTTTAAGAGGAATAATAATCTACATGCATTTTAATATCTACTAATGCATTTTAAAATGTCATAGAGGATAATCTTCTGCCTTAATATCACTTTAAATATTTTTTTAAATGTCATACTTCTCTTTTGTCTCTGTTAGGTTTATTTTAGTTAATCTAAATGTCGAATAAAGAATAACATTTCTTTGTATAAAGCATTTTGGTATAAACACAAAGTTTAGCATTTGCAGTTGTACAATACATTAGTGTCAGTGACATGTTTATTTCGATACAAGAAACTAGAACCTATTTTTTTTATCAACTTACTGATAAATAAGATATCGACTTTCAAAATTCGAATACCTAAAAGTAAATTGATATTAATATGTTTTTAATTCCGCATTTTGACAAAGTCGTTACCTAGAGATACACACTATTTGTACAACAATGCTACATCCTTTAATAAGACAAAATGTCGTATTGTAAACCTTGAATAAGTCCTTATAAGATGGTTTCACACTAATTCCGCGTATCAAAAAATCGGTTACCTTAGAGAATAGTGTTACGCTATAAAGAACAAGACAGGCAGTACCGTAACTTCAGTAAGGAAAACTAACAAAATAGTTTGTTTTTCTTATATAAATAAGGAAACATATTTTATTATAAATTCAAGCTAATAATATAAATTTCTTGAATATTTTCATTAATAATAATTGCGTTTCAGATTCCTCATTTCAGAAAAAGGTTACCTTGGCTTCATTGATATGACATTAGTAAGAAAACTTTTAACTGTATTTTTATTACTAAATTGTTTTCCCTTTCATTTTGTTAACATTTGAAAACTGTGAATTTTAAAAAAATGGAGCCTGTGAAAACATATAATATAGCTGCCCTTAAAATTGAACAAACACTACGGTGAAGCGTGGCATTATATGGGCAAATATACTACATACATGCAAGTTAATGTCATAATTTGTCAAGTAATAACACAATACATTAATTCAAATATTTGAATGTATCTCAATGCTTTGTACAGCCATTAATTTACATTCATTTTTTAAACAACTATTAAATTATCTATAGCTTTTCAATCAAGAATTGAATTATACATGAATTTTATGCAACAGTTAAATTTATTTTTAACCTTTCAAAAATGTTTTGAATTCCTTGTTTCCGAAATGTGGTCGCCTAGTTAGCTACCTCGGGGATGTTTAATGGCCTTGCACCAGTGTGTATGACTACATGCATATAATTTTTAATACATTAACATTTAAATTTAGTAAGTATAAGGAGAAAGGAAACATTAATTTTATAATAAAATCGTGTTATAAATATCCCGTAAATGGTCCATGAGTGTTATTGCTAAGTAACTCATTTATTAGTGGAAACCTTGGTAACAGGTCTACATGAAGTAGGGGGTGGATTTGAGGAGCTGTACCTCCGAGACTGCATCATTCTATCTGTACTTGAATCTGAATACCCAATCTTGTCTTCAAATCGCCAACTAACATTCAGGGGTATCTGGGTTAGCCTCTGGGATATTCATTCCTTGCCAGCATCAAAAATACATTGAATGTCTTTATTACCGGAACATATATGTCACTGACGGAAACATAAGAAACCAATGAACACGTTCAATTTTGTGCCCGAGTTCTAATAAATGAACCATCTCAGTGTATTAGTGTTTTGATTGTAAGCCAAGGGGAATATTCGAGGGCGAAGCTTTAGTGTTGAAATATGGGCCCGGGCTTACTTTAGTGTTTAACGATTGGTTTCAGTCATTCGCTCTGTCCAGGTAATTTTTTAATTTACCACATTTCCTTGGTGCCGGTGGTAAATTTAGTAAATACCACGAAAACGATATTTTTATTTATTTTATTTAGAACGTAACGATATAGAGCTATAATACAACATAACACTTAATTTACATAATTGCTATTTAACAACAACAGACCCGGAACTCCTCAATCAACGAACCATGTCCTCTGTACCAATGTGAGACGCCGGGATATGCGAGCTTCATTAATAATAATAATAATAATATTTATGGACGAACAGAAAATCTTACATCTGTCAGGTCACTACAAAATTAAATCACAAACTAACCAAAATCTACATTGTCAATCTATTTTACAAACTAACAAATCTAACAAACAGACTATTAAATGCAACTAATCTAATGCACAAGTACATGAATGTTACTTTGTACAGTTAAACAGAATATATAACTTAGACTTATGCTGCTTCCTGCTTTCAGTAATTCAGCGCGGATCGAAAATGCTTTACCGAGGGAACAAGCTAATTCGGAAATGGTCAATAAATTAGTATTTGTAAAGAGTAAAAAAAGGCATCTTTCTATCTACATGTACGTGAAAAGAATGGATAAGATGCTTGTAAAAAAATGTCTGTGTTTACTTTGAAATATATTACAAACTCTGCAATTGCAATATATCCTAAAATTATCCATGCATCATCCCGCCTTGGCATCACTCAAAAGAAGGAGAAGGTGAAGTCATGACAGTTCAACATTCTTTAAATGACATCCTAAGTAAAGATATTTCCAGAATTTTACAGCTCCTAAGTGTAAAAGCACACCCTTTTTTAAATTTTCATAGGTACAGGGAAGTAAATACAGCTGGTAATAAGACATCCTTATGAGGCATGCTAATGATAATAGTATGATGGTGGCCTTAAGTTACAAATATATATTATTGTTATTATTATTATGACGAAATGCTGAGAAGTTATAATAATATTGATCTATTACACAATGGAATTGTTCTTTGTACTGTAAACAGTGCAATTGTGCGAGGACAACATTTTCTTGACATGTGAACTTTTTAATGTATTTTAAATCAATTGTTAAATGTTAATGTTCCTTTGAAATTATACGCTATTTTTTATAGTCCTTATATCAAAATGATCCGAGGACTGTTTTTTTTTGTTCAAAATAAATGCCTTCTTCCGGGCATTTTCCATGGCTGCTTCAGTGTTTCAACAATCATGCGTACCAGTTTCGTTGCTGAGTGATGCCACCGGGGAAAATTGAGGTGCATTTATGGTAGGGACAGCAGAGTCATTTATTTTTAATGGATAATATCCACAGAAATTTTCAAGAATTGTACTTTCTACCCAGTTATGCAACAATGTAATCGCAATATGTCAGTTGCCCGTTCGTTACACGAATTGAGATGCTTTTAATGGCAGATTATCTGATTACATAGTGCGATATGGACACAAGTAGGGATATCCGTGTATTCAGGATATCTTATCATAACATGCAATAAGGATGGTAACATCATCAATCACTGAAATACTGGAGTGGCCTGTCATGTGATAAATGTCCTGCTTATGAGTGCATACATATGCATGTAGGCGTATACACTTGTCAAAGTGTCAAAACCCTGTTCCTAGAACCTCACCAAGTCAGGAAAGGCAGTATGTAAGAACTAAGTTGTAATATGATTAGAGGAATATATATAGAACTACCAATAAAATACATTTCCTAAATGTGATATGATACATATTTATCCGTTGTTTAACAGACTTTATAATCTTTTAGAGTTTTATTTAACGCGGATTTTTATCAGGAGCTGGGACTTCAACTGAGAATTCTAGTGAGATATGCGAATCCGTAGTTATATATACTAAATATATATCCTTCCCTTGGCAGATTGCCAATCCTGAAGCCTAGCAGTGCAGGGAAAGCGATGTGTTAGCACTAAAAACACAACTTATGTCGTAGCATCAGAGCTTTACAACAGAGTAACATTTCCTAAGCGTGTTATACAAATTCAGCTATACCAAAAATACTTCAAAGGACTTTAACCCAACTTGACACATTCCTTCAGGAATGGAAAGACTCGTATTTTTGCTTATAAAAAAATGAAATTCCCGTACTACATTAGTACGATGACAAATTTCTCACAGAATAACAGATACCTAGCAGGAAAGACAATGTGTTAGAATAAAAAAACATATTTTAAGTTGTAACTTTAATCGACAGAACAGCACTTCAACAAGCTAACATTTATACAGAGAGGATGTGTTACAAAATTAACAAGTTCTTTAACCTCTTTTGAAACCTAATATGGCACATTTTCCAGGTAACAAATAGTTAAATTTAGTAACATTTCATAATGTCTAAACATATATATATATAGAAACGTTCTGGATTGCAACGGAAATGAGATAAAAATTGCAGATAACTTGAATAAACTTGTACTTATTGGACTACTTAGATAGTAGGATACGCGGGGCTTTACTTTGCAGTGGCAATAAACACTGTCGTCGGTACTTTGCGTGCAAAAGTCTTTTAAAGTCAACAATCGCGAACGAAACTAAAACTTGCCATTCGCGTCACAAAACAATTTGATAAACGTTTCTTTACAAAATTTCAAGCTACATGTACTTTAATTTGTATTATAGAGCAGCTCGGTCAGATGCCTTGTCACCTATAAGGTATCGCTCCCGGGGAATCGTCACAGAGTTACGTTTGAATGTTTTTGTACAGTAAATCAAAATTGAGCGCCAATGAAAGCTGTTTTGCTTATTTTATTAGTTAGTAAAATATTGATTATATAGTCAGTGTACAAGCTCTTTCTATATTCGGGTACGAAGCATTTAAAAACAGTTTTCTATAGACATATTGTGGTTGTTCCAATTTACAAATTGCAATAATACTCATCACACTAATTCATGTTTTCCTCGTTCGTCTGTTTAAAAGAAATTATTATAAACTTCATTACCTGGAACAATGCATGAGTGCTAATTGTTTAATCACCAAAACGCTTAACGTTGTAGAGATATCAAATACTGCAAGTTATGTCTAAAGCAGATGTGTCCGTTAAAACAATGATTCAACAGCTACTAGACAAATGCTAACATTAAGCGTTTCAGTATCCCCATATTTCCCGCACAATATAAACTTCTAAGATTTTGCACAAATTACCAGAAGTTCACATACGTTTCTATAAATTATCACAACATTAGTTTCAATGTGAAACTACAAAAAGATGTGTAAAATCACACTCAGATTTGCGGCCGCATCTAAAGAAGTGGTAAAATGTTTCAATTTTATATTATTGTATGCAAATTATAGCAACTTGTGGATGTCCAGCAGTACACTTAATAAAGTATCGCAACAAAACAAAAAAGTCAGTGAGTAAAATTCAATTCATACCTTAAATTAAATTTTGGAATAGATAAAGATAGATAAATAAAAGTATGCACATTTGAACTGAAATTATTAAATTTACAAATTTCTTTTTCTGCAAGTAGGTCATGTGACCCGCGCTGAGGCAATTTCGTGTTAAATAGAAGTTAACATTTATATAAAAGTTAACATTTGAACCTGCACAGTTAAAACTTTGCACAAATAATCTTTCAGTATATATAACTGTAAAATAATGTCCAAAATTTTTTTGAAATTTGCAAAGAAATGAATTTTCATGTTTATAAATCAGGAAAAACTTAATAAGATTGAGTTAACAAAGTTTGATCGCTAAAGACACTGATTAGCAGTTCTTGGTTTTTAACTTTAAAGCAACAACACTATAAATATATATA
>JAOXYB010047514.1:0-12129 GCA_028565635.1 Phoronis ovalis | reverse complement strand
AATTAGGTAATCAGCAAGGAGGTCATTTTGGGTAATAACTTCAAAAAATGTGGGTCAAATACGTCCCTGTAGATACAAAGTTGAAACTTGGCTAAAATTAACTTCAAATAATCTTAAAATCTCCAAAAAGGTTGTCTAAGATTTTTAAAATTTTGTAGCATTCAAAAGTTATGACTTTCCAAAAATCAACTGTAAGAATGTTTTCAGTTTTTCTGACAACATATTTTTAGAAGCACATCATTAAAGAACTAAGAAAAATTTCAAAAATCTTACATATTTTATTAGATTTCCCAGTTGGAAGTTAATTTTGGTCAAATTTTAGCTAAGTATCTGCAGGTATGCTGGACTTGTATTTTTTTTAAGTTTATGTTTTGAAAAACATGAGTTTTTAACCCAAAATGACCCCCTTACTGATTACGTGATTTTCCATAATCTTTAAGTTAATACCTTTCCAAAAATGTATGCTTTTATTAGTCTATTTTGTCAAAAAGTGTAGAGTGTGAATAACTGTCCCGAACGGGTCTAGTCATGTGAAGTTAGCAGGGTAAATTAATCCTCATAACGTATAGGTACTGACTGAAAGCAGAAATTTCCTATTCTTATTATTTCACTGTAGCATGTGGACTATTCTTTGATGCAACGTTGAAGGTATTTGCCGATATTTAGGGAAATTGTACATTGAGCGACTAATTTTTTAAATAAAAAAATCACTATTTAAAATATTAGAATGAGAATATAAATTCATTGTTGTGCCAAGAAAATACCTTATCGTAACTAACGTGTGACTCTTACCTGTAAAACTATATGTCCAGCAACATAAAATTAATTCAGCAGTTAAAATAAGGAAGATTATTAAAATGGGACGATTCATTTCTAATACTTTGATTTTCTGAAATGTAAAATGAACAATATAAAATTGTAGTAATAATATTCCCACTTGAAAGGCCGTTTCTTCTAAATAATCTATAAAAAAGCATCAATTAAGACAATTTATTGCATATAAACCGTTTGTACGACAGATACATGACTGATTGTTAAAAGTTCATGTTCTTAATATGCATTAATCGGATTTCCGAAGAGTAACTTACCTTAAAATAAAAGCAAAAAAACCCATTAAACTCATTAATTGCACATACACTAAATTAAATGTGGCACTAACGAAGAAATCTTATTACATTATATACACATATTTTGAAGTAAAAGCAATTAATACGTCATCACGTCATCGGAATATCAGAGGGTAATGAAAGGCATCGATTTAAAAAAGAGGAATGTCTAAACTGTTTTTCGATTCTGAATAACTTATTAGTTCCGCACATCATACATATTATCTTATACAAAACTATTTTTGATAAATTTACATTCACAGACGATAAGAACTTGTTTGATCCCACAAAGCTCTTCCACTCACCACCAACGAAATTGTGCGCGAAAGATTAATAAAAAAATATCAAAAAAATTAATTCTCGCCTTTAACTCACTTTAAAAATAGAATCGACAATATGCTTTCAAATTGTACGTACAACTTATTTTATAGTAATTAAATGATCACGTGGTGACAGATAACATTTTGTGAGGAGAATAAAGTTAATATGTTAGCTTACGTCACGTTATAGACACGCCCCCACATGAATATTTATAAAAAAAATATCACAACTATCCATTCATCATTTTGAACAAACTACTTAATTCAAAAACATCCTTAGATGGTAAAGCAATTTATTTATTTTGCTTTGCTGATAATTCCAAATGATATATAGATAATTTGCATGAGATCCGGGTTATGGAAGTCAAGCGCCTTGAGACATTACTGGCAGTCTTGTCTCAGTATACATTCAAAGTTACCTTTGTTTTCTAGTTACACAAAAGTTAAATAAAGTTATCTTTTTCATGAATTTAAATTATCTTTTTATTACATGTGAACTTCACATATAGCATATTGGAAAGTTAATAACAGAGAAAATATGTAACTGATTACAAATTTATACAGGTTAAGTGAAATTAATGACTTCTGAAGACTGTAAAGGGTCTATGATCTAAAAGGTCTGAAAAGCTTCTTTAGTAGAAATAAGAGCACTTAAAAAAAATATTGCACTCGATAAACACGAGTACGTGGTTAATCGTTTTCTTCATTTATAAAAAATCACGACATACAGGTATGTACTATGTACCAGTAATTTCGAGTGCAGAACAAGTAGGGAAGCGATGAACTCGAGCGGCACAACAAGTTAATTGTCAGGTACAAGCAAATGTATAAATAAAGAGAACTGTCACCACTTTCTCATACTTTGTATTCCTTAATATATTCACGGGTTAATAATCGCAAATGTAATCCATACTTTGTAACTATGCTAATGTGTTTGGTTTACCTAAGAAACGTATGAATCTAGAGTATTTTGAATACCTAAAATGAGATATTTTATTCGGAATATGTTTTCGCACCATGCAAAAAGGTATATTTAGCTTATAATACACCATGTAAATGTATATTTAGAAAATTAGTTGACCATTTCACGGTGCACCTGTTCTCGTTATTTTATCAAGTACGTAGTTGCCACTCGTGGTAACAAATTGATTAAAATATAACATATGATTTTTAAAAGTGAGGACTCATTTCGTTTGTAATTTGCATTTATTGAACTGAGAAACAACATTAATATGAACAAATAAAACATTCGAAATAAAGTAATGTTACCTGTAACGTTCTGACTACTGGACTACGCATGTGATTGTTAAAGAAAATTAAAGACAAATTGTATATTTTAATCAACTAAACACAATTTGTCTTCTTAAATTACACCAATGACGCATACGTACAGGCTCGTAATAAAAGGAATTTTGTAGTAAATGTTAACGCTCAAAGAACGTTACTTAACTATTCTAATGATTTAACCAAAAACAAAGGCTGTTTTTTTGTTATTTGATAAATTTTCTCGTGACAAAGCTATTTTTACAATTGTAATTTAATATAACGAAATATCTACAAGATAACAAATTCAAATGGATAAATATAGTATAAGTTAGATTACGATAAAAATTGCAAACCACAGCTCATGCTAATTGCAACCACTGTGTTAGGAATACAGATGACGTCGAAAGAATAACTGGTCTCGAAATTATTAATAAAAGCTAGCGGCTAGCTAGTTGAAAAATTCAATTTATTCGACAAAACATGTTTTCAAGTAGAGAAGATGACATTTATCTTTCATCCTCCTTTGCACAATCTGTTTGAAGAGAGTTGTGGAGCTGCAATTAATGATTTAGCACACAAAATCAATTATCCACAATGCAGTTGATACCTAGGCAGTACTTGTTTAATTAAAATAACATTCCGAAACTGGAAGAACAGTTTCAACTACACAGTATAGTCGTAACAGTTTATAAATCCATTTTTTCTCTTTCATTCAAATTGTGGCCCCATTACTAATCTGTTTTCTTTTCAGATATGACCGGGTACCCCGCAAAATATATATAAAAAAGACTAAATCTGCTATTACCAGAAGAGAATGTACTGCATGCACTAAAAGGAAAGCCTGGAAATTTATCATAGTTAAGCAGAAAAGTAGGTTTGAAAGCTATTAGATCGGTATTGTGTTTAGGTAACTTTCTGTGTATCCTTAAACACTATAATTTTTTTTGTCGAATATAGTGTATTTACCTAAATTTTTATACCTTTAATCGCTAAACATGACACCTTGGTGATTGCATTGTTATGTTTAACAAAATTTGAGATTTTGACATGATTTAATTTTCTTACGTATGCAATGTTGACAAGAATAGAAACATGAACCTATGTTTGTATCCGACCATGGGTTATATTTTCAAAACAGATCTACTAGCTACTGATTTATTATCGTGTAAAGTCACAGAATATGACACCAGCAAACCGCATTGAGCAAAACTTGTTTTTTTGTATTAAATTTAAGATTATTTAAACTCGAGTAACATTTGTATCTACACCAGTCTTGATCCCCCAAGGTCAGAAGTCACAACTATGTCGATCTGTCGTGGGGCATACACTAAGCTTATATTATCGTTTGTTATTTTTACATAGAACATTTTAATTGAAATTGAATCGACACATTTATATTACCTCCAACGGAGCAACCACCTACTTGGGAGTAACTTAAGTTCATACGTTATGTACCTGCAAACTTTACTTTACTCAACATTTTACTTTCGCTTTCACACAAAAGTGGTTACACATGTTTTCTTTCACGTACAATCTGGTAATTGGCTTGACAAATGATATTACTCTAAGAGAATGCAGACGATTATGATAAAGCGGTTATGTGTAACCTATTAAAGTATAAACTTGCTTGCTTACCGAGAAGAAAAAGATCGATAAACGGAAATGTATAAACTTCTTGCAAGAATGAGAAAAACATGTAGCAATGCAACACGTTTAGAGTATAAGGAAGTGTCTCTCCCCGGGTGTCTCTGGTCTATCAGAAAGGGATAATCAAGGTTTTAATAAGATTTTCATATTTTCTGAATATTTTATGTCATTTTTTTTAAAACTGGGTTTCTATCACCTAATCTTTTACATGACAGACAACTGGCTATATTTTTTTTAATTCTTACAATAAGAATTTAACTGTACGTTATACAACTTACGAATTCAAATTTAAAATCAAAGTGAAAGTTAAACTAAACAATAATCATGCCCGCACCTATCAAGTACAACTACTTTCAAATTACCACATCGTATGAGATCATGGATGAATTTTTCATTTCCAAAATTTTTATTACAATTTATATTACTGGCATCACGCTTTTTTATTTTCAACAAATTATTTTAAAAGAACATCAAACCAATAATTATTCTTGTTTAATATAGCACTTTTCTCCGGAATGGTATCAGGATTTGTTTACATGCAAGGATTAGTTCGTCTTTTTAGCATCATACTGATTGATTGATTGGTTGGTTTGAATTGATTTCCCAGTAAGAGTTATTCAGGAAATTTAAAGCCTCACGCAAGGAAAATTTATGAACTGGTTTGAATTGTTCAATATAAAGTTAAGACAAGATCCTTAGATGCTTATGATTATGGTAACATCGACAAGCATGAGTTTTATATTTCGTGGTTATGTACATACAATTAACGATTAGACTATACAAATTACATACAGGCACGATACAACACAACTTTCAACGCGATGCTACCACCGTTTGGTATTATATCAAAAAAAAAATCGTTACACAAATATATATACATAATAAATATAATCTGTTAAGAAGTAACATATAATACAAGAAAATATCCTGTCATTGCATGTACATGAGACATCGCGCTCGTCAAAAATCAATGTTAATTGCCAGTAAACTCATCAGGTTGTAAATGTCTTGACTATATTAGGGATATTCAATAATTTCCTACATAATTGTACTTCGCAAAATTGGACATTTGCGTGTAAAGTCCCCTCATGAATCTGATGATTCATGGTGATCACTGCAATTGTACGTACATGTGCGATTAAAATATGTCTGCGGATCACACCTTAAATTTTGTTCATGCTCCTTAACAAACAAATTATTCTTTAAATGTGCAAATAACAGCAGATAAAAATCACGTTTCCCAAAAGAATAAAATATATCCCCTGTTTTATAACTAATATTGATATAGAAAGAAAAACTTGGACAACTGTAAAAATCGCTACATACAATGGTAAACAAATAAAATAGGTCTCGAGTATTCTATCA
The DNA here is from genome assembly GCA_028565635.1 of Phoronis ovalis. Taxonomy (NCBI): domain Eukaryota; kingdom Metazoa; phylum Phoronida; family Phoronidae; genus Phoronis; species Phoronis ovalis. Next base: position 6,425 of record JAOXYB010047514.1, on the reverse strand, counting down.
CTGTTTAGTTTGTTAGGCTGCCGTTTAGTCGAATGTTACATTAAGATAAAAATCGACAAAACCTACCTGTTTACGAAAAGGTGCCTAGGTACTTATAAATAGTCTGTATTCCATATTTTTCTTTTACAGGTTGCAATACATGTTAATTCACAAGTGGAACATGCAGATATAAATTTGTAACCACACAATATACGTTATCACTGAAAGACTAGACATCAATTCAATGTGATTGAAGATAATGGAAGTTCATTTGTAGATGCTACGTGTTATTACACCCAATAGATTTCCACAGATTTACGACATTTACATTTTTCATAAATTGATTTCTCTGTGGGATCATAACAAATGTGTTCTATAAGCGGATATAATATAATTGTATAATCTCTTTTTTTGTTTTTCTTTGCAACCAACACGCCTCCTAAATCATATCCCCAGGTAGATTTTTTTTGTCTGAAATCGAGGGTGTACGTGCATTTTTTATGTAAAATAAAAGCATAATTTTTAGTTTGGTTAACATTTATCTGACAAAAATTGTAGTTGGTGCTCATATATCGTGAGACTGTTCGTTGTTTGAAGAGAATGTAAGACATTTCGTTGTTTGTTATTATCTGCATTATTCCAGAGAGCGCGATACTTCCTATTGTTTGCAAATGATATCAAAGCTTCCAATAAATTTAAAGAACTTGTAGAAAATTTGCGTTTACGATGAAACACTTTTAATTATTCTAATATTTTAATTGATTAGTTATTTTAAAAATACTTTCCATTTGTAAATAATAACAGCAAGCCAGACAGAATCAGCTATGGATGACTCAGTAGCAAAAACTGAAATGTCATCGAGAGGATAAGAAAGTTCATGATATAGTGGTTCAACACGATTTTTTTAGTGAAGAATCAAAATTTAACGTGACAGAGCAATTGAAAATTAATTTGTTCTATATACAGACGTATCGATTTAATTCCAACGGTTTTTTATTTTGTGAAATAGCAAGTGAAGGCATGCATGTGGGTAAGATCATTTCACTTGACATTTGAGGTTGAAACACGTTATTATATTTTATAATCGAAGATAATGATATTTTAAAATAAGTTCACAGAAGTTCATAACGTCGATTAACTTAGTATTAAGGAATGAACAAATGAAATCACATTCCAAATAAAAACTTTATTTCAACCGTTTCTACTTAGTTTCTGAACAGCAACTGAAGAAATAACACAAACGTAAACAATTTCCATTTTTCTCATTTCAGTTGATACTTGAGGACAATATTGTCAATATTACAATTGACTTGTCCTAAAATCAGGCCCAGGAGGAGAATGGTGGTATCGTATTGTAGCATAAAAACTAGGTTTATCATTATTCATGACGATAAAGCACAAAGTATCTTTGCACATTGGCATCTCCCATGAACACACAACCCAAGAATCCCCCAAATGGCTTTCACCAGAATACAGAACTGAAGCTATACGCGGACGATAAGCTTCAAATGGGGTTTTAAAATTTTGATATTTACCCTCTTTCGCAGCTACACAACCAGCATCACAACATGCTTTCATGTAAACAGCGTGGTTCACATGCACATTACTGTCTATATCACTGGGAACAATCTCTGTTTTGAACGAATGATAAATCAATGGTAAATCAAATTTCTGTTGATACTTCGGTAGATTTGAGCATTTTAAATCACCAAAGTATTCTTGTATGTTCTGGCGTAATTCTAAACTAGGTTTCCTTGTTAATCTACTAACCATTACTGCCCTTGCATAAATTCTAAGTATATTTCTTTCATTGTATGTAAAGTTTGAAAGAATATCAATAGAAGATTTTCCAACATGAACTAATTCCGCGGTACTGAACAATGGTTGCAACTTTCCAGATCTCGTTAAAGAATATAATTCTTCAGATATTTGGTAATAGCAAGGAACTACAAATATAAGAAATTTAAATTTCTTAAGAAACTCCGGAAATCCAGGCATCAGAATATTAAACACACAGCCTCTTCCAATCTCACCCAGCTTTCCTATCTTCCATAGACTAATATTGCCTAGAAAGGAAAATAGATTATGTACAGTGTAAAACATGAAAACAAAACATGAAATTAATGTATTGTTTATAAACATTTTTACATAATGTAGTTTAGCATAACTCCATAAATCCATTCGTCATATAGTCAGGTTATACCAAAGGAGAATACATACAGAGTCATTACAGTGAAATTCGCTCCCTCCTAATCCTAATCATATAGCACTTAGGAAAAATTGGCTAACCTTATTTACTAAACTGAGAGAGTGATCACCATACCCTGCGGATCACTAAAGTAGTCTAGTGCGCAGGACCATCCTGTGTTAGTCAAGCAAGTGTATTCAACAGTGGTGTTGTACCACTTAGCAAAAAGTTTCAGAACATTGAAATTCTCTGCCATTATTCATTTGGCCAGGGATGTCTTAAATACAGTTGCTAAAAGAGTATACTCGCTCATTATTTGCACTTCGACTATCCTATCCCTAGTGATGGAAGAAAATTTTATTATTATATATACATAGTAAAAGTTATACCTGATCTGGGGTGAAAATCATCGTATGCCAATGACGGAATTATTACGTCGCCTTTTCCAAACTGAGTGGGAGTAACATCAATTTTCTTTAGAATCATCCATCTACTTTTCCAATGAGCTGAAGTATCAATAACGGAAGCTTCTGTAAAAGTATTTACGTTTTAACGTTTTAACGTTTTGTAATATACATGTTAAATAATATTTGGCTCGCATATCCATCTAATTACAACGTCACAATTTAAATGTCAAGTACACATTTGCCTTTCATTTAAATCGAGAACTATAGTAAAAAGAAGTCCCTCCATTGTACTATGCATATTTTTTGAGACTGTTTTTTTTTTGAGACTCCTCAGGCCCATGTTTTTCATTACATATGTGATCACAATTATAGCACCAGTCACCTTTTTAGCACTGTACACAGTAATAAATTGATCTTATGACAACTTACCCTTTTTCGTTTTTGGCTCTGGCTCAAAGTAAGTTATCATCATCTTAAAGACAACTTCATCACTCTTCTGCTTCACAACTTTAAAATTCAGTCCGTAGTAAGTATTATCTTGGCACACGGTGACAGTTAAAGCATCCCCATAGTGGGTGTCTGTATAATGCTGACAGTTCATTTGACTGATGAAAATGTGTTCTACGCCATAATTAAATTGTGGAAAATATTTCTTTATCATTGCAAACTCTGCAGTATCCATGCAAAGTTGTACATAGACAAAATGGCTAGTGACACCGTTCTCATCCAAATTGCTTGGTTTAATACGATAACTATGCACATATGAATGATGTACATATTGTGTCTGTGGCGCTGGAATGTCAGAATCTAGGAGAGTTCTTTTATTATGCTGTTGAGAAGGAGATATTTCTATTGTTGCATACAACTCTCCAGTCTCATGATCTCTGATGCATTGCTTCAATGTTTTACAAGAACCTTTCAAAGAAACAAGCTTAAGAACAATATCCATTGATTGAATTTTGAAACTGTTAGCGTTGGTGTAAAAATGTCTTTGCACACAGTAGCTATATACACTGGGACACGCGAGGCCAACATCAAAAATTCCCTTTTTGTTAGCTTTTCTCCCAGCTTCAAAATATATTGCAACTAACCATGGGTTCAGTAGATCTGCAAACATAAAACAGTATCATGATCAAAATAACTTCAATTTTTAAAAAATGATTAAATTAGAGTTACTTTTAAATATAAAAAATAGCTTGTGTGTATAAACAACTGCGAGTTTGCATAGTGTATACCAAGCTGTCCTTTTTGTTAGTGGAACCCTTGTGATAGGCTGATTTACAGCTTCAGTCAAATGGTTTAAAAGAGTAATAGAACTGACTTAATGTTCAGCTGACCGTGGTGAGTTGGTTGGTTGCGCCTATTCGTTTTGTTATTTACTCATTCTTTTCTGGAAGAGTACAATTTACACTGAAAATAATCCACTTGTGCAAATTAAATTAATGCATTGATAGATATTATTATATTTATTAAGTCTGAATTCTCTGCGTTCCTATATACTAACCTTTTCTGCTGAAGTCATCGGCACTAGGCCCCGTAATAGTGACTTGCATTTCTTCTGGATTTGAGCCTCCATCATGACCTGCTGTTGGGATAATGTACCCTACGTTGTGATTCATAATTCTAAGATGCTGTGAAATTTTAAATCTACAAATTTATTCATATAAGATGAGTATACAAAAATGAATGTATTGACTTTATATAGTTCGAGATAAAAATTATAATCAAGTATAAACTGAAGTATTAGTAAAGTAACACATTATACAGAGACAAGGTAATTTGTAAACTTGAATACTAACCATGTAGAGTTAAAATTGTACAGGTAATCCGTGTTACTCGTATATTTCGATATATCTGTATCGTCTAATCCCGCGTCTGTTACTTATTCACTTCATATTTTTAATTCTCATCGGACGAGACAGTCGAGAAGAAATAATAACTTTAATTATATAAACTTGAACACCTTAAAATAAATTAAACCGGGGTGAACAAACGCTGTATAAGGCTTCCCCCATTATAGTTCCAATATTTCTCTACAGAAACACATCTCGTCCAGAAAAATGTCACCTATCACCTAGAGTTTCTACCCTCCGCTACGGCCAAAGTTCAAGCTCGTATTTCATCTGGTGTAAGTACGGCATTAGCCCGGGGGCACTCATGATTTTTTGAATATCACTGCCCAACCCAATCCAAAATTTTAGCTTGTGGTAGCAAACCCAATTTTTTTTTGAAATATTAGGGTAGCAATCAAAAATTTTAAAATGTTTGAGTAGCAATCCATTTTGACGCAAACTGACTAATACAAACCAAATTCCAAAATCTTTTTATGGATACAAACTAAAAATTAATCCAAATTATTTGCTGTAAGCAGTGGGTAGCAATCCAAATTTTTAAATCTCTTTACGGTAGTAATCCAAAAGAAACCAGCAAGAAGTATACAAAGTCAATCCAAATCCAAAATTTTCAACTGGGCCACCCCCACCAATAAATAACTTGAGTACACTACGGGGGCAATAGCTTTCCTACATCCCCCCATGACCTCTGTTATAACGTTAATGCAAATATAAAATAGAGCAATGTTCACTGATCTGTTATCTTCTTGTGATACTGACCGTCCGCTCTCTGAGAAACTATCAGGTATATTTTTTGTGCAATCCTATCCCTGGCGATTTCGCTAAAATCGCCCAATTCTTGTCGCCTTAGCATAAAATCTACCCAAAAAGTGCACTATTCTAATGGCATATAGGCCTGAATTCTAATTTTCAATAAAAAAAATGTTATTATCTCAGGATTCATTTGCTTCTGTCAGAAATTACAAAATGCTGAAACAAATATTACCCGACACATTATTCAGTCTATAGCTCCAATATTTCTCTGCAGAAACACACCTGGTCCAGCATAAAGTTGTATAACGCCACGCCAAAAAAAATCGGGAAAAGTACGTGTATTAATAGACATTTTATATTATCCTCTTTATAGACTTCAGAAGTCATAAATTTATGACGGTATAAATAATGTATACTATGTTATCTGTGAAGTTCACAAAAATATGAAAAAGTAAATTTTTAAATTTAAAAAACCCTGCAAAATGTAACTTCAATTAGCCTTAAAATAATTGGAAAATAAAGATAACTTTGAATACATTGAAACGCTACTAGTAATATCTTAAGGCGCTTGACTTACACAACTCGGATCTCATCTATATGTAAATTGTCAACGTATCGATATACATGCATTAAGTCGAGTCCCTGGGGCAATTACAATGAATGAAACAGGGTCGAATTCGGACATTCTCTTTTTGTCAATGTGCAGTCTGTGTAGCCCTTCCTATTATCATCAGTTATTTCTGCGTGATGACGACAAAAAATAACTTAGGGATAAGCACCACAGTCGTAAAAAGAAATTAGATTTTTTTCATACTGCGATTAAATGTAGTCAATGACAAACTAAATTGAATGGTAGAAAGAAAAAAATAGGTTACCGACTTATTTTTTGAGATTTTTGAACTGTTATTTTAAGTCATTTTACATTGGGAAATAGGGCTAAAATCGCAGCCGTAGTTTCATGAGAAATTAGATTTTTTTCAAACTTATCTATCTTTTAAAGCTTCTTAAAATCTATCCAATAAAATTTTAAAAAATATATGTTACCGAGCTTGTTAAAAAGTTATTAACCGTTTTAGTTTTAACAAGTTGGTATGACGTCATTTTCGCGGGGTTTCTTTCCTGTTTCTTGTATAACGTTGTGTATTTAATGTGTTTTGCATATAAAAGTTAACAAGACATTTGTCATGTCTAATGCCCATCCAATGTGTAGGATATTTGTTTAACATTATTGTTTTTTTACATTAG
>JAOXYB010047503.1:0-12134 GCA_028565635.1 Phoronis ovalis | reverse complement strand
TGAATTAGCATATATGTTTTAGAAGTACAGTTCCATTGATCAAAATAATAAATTAAAGAAATATATAGTTATCAAATATATGTCATTGCTCATTACATTTCATTAGTAAAAAAATGTTAAATAATTGTTTTCATTGTCTTTTAAAAGGACTATAAGTAGAATTGCTTGTAAAAAAGTACTGGTAATTAATAAATAGAAACTCGGGTGGGTTAATTGTAACTTGACCTTCAAAAGGCATCGTGGGGAACACTCAATGACACACATACAGTCACTTTCAATAATAGTTCCTCCCAGGAGTTATTCCTACCTAATTTCAAAGACATTTTGTTCAGTCTTTCCTATAAATTCAATAAAACATGAATGGCAAAACATTTCCATTCTTAAATTCTCTAATACTAAAATCTCTTCCTCCCGGTATTCATTCTTACCTAATTTCTAAGACATTTTGTACAGTCTTTGCTATAAATTCAATAAAACATGAATGGCAAAACATGTCCCATTCTTAAATTCTCTAATACTAAAATCTTTTAAAATACTTCATTCATTCAATAAAAAACTTACCAGTTTCTTAAATGAAAATTTTACATTGTCTTTACATTCATGTCTTCAATATCAACACTACAACTATCCCTATAACAAACCTGTCCACGAACAAACCTCAAATGTCTATGAATACATAAATATATATTTTGCTTTTATAACACATTCCAAAAAGATTTCAATTCTACAGATTTCATCAGAAGCAACAAGTATTTGTAGTTTCTCATTATATCCACATCACATTCATCAGTATTCACAGTATTCATCTAAGTTAATTACATGTAACTTCTTAACGAAGGCTCAAACAAAAAAATCACATAGATATCTTATTTCTCATCTATTACTTATGGCTTATTTCTTCAAAACTACACGTCACAACTGAAAATCACATTACAGATATTTCCTTTTCTACTTAATATTCTTATTGCCTGCACTTTTTTCATCCTGGAACAGTTATTTTTAGCTAAAAAGGGTAAATTCCTACATATTGCTCATTGTTTACATTGCCACGACAAGGACTATAACAATGCTGCATATTCTATAAGGATAGGATAAGCAGCAAAAAAAGGACAAATAAATGCTTTCTCAACTTACTATGCCATTTGACATCAAATGATGCCACTGGAGTTTCCTCCCACTATGCATCTGCCTGTAAAACTCTTCAACATTAGGAATATAATCCTCTAGTTCTCTTGGCAAAGTGACCGATATTCTATCACTACTTCTCGCCCAAGCACCAGCATTTAGAATTTTTATGTTTATTGAATCTGAAAGAAAATAGTTATACATAAACCATATTTTTAGAGCTGAAACCAAAAATATTCATGGACACAATAGTCTTGATTTCACCATTATCATATGTTTTGATACCCACTGTGAGATTGACACTAATTGGCCTAAAATAAAATCATGCAATGTCACATTAAAAATCTGTATTTCAGTGCTTGTGTTATTCCTATTCCTGGGTCATTCCTATAATTTAAAAGCATTTAAGCTCTTCGGTTATCATCAGTATACAAATCAAAGTTTGATAGGCATGCTCACAGGTCATGACTCACTGTAGAGCTATTTGCTAGTCTGCTTCTCTCCTTTGGACATAACAATACAATTATTCCATAAAGCTTTACTAAAGACCAACCAAGCAGGCTAAAGAAATTCATGACACAAGTCATAACATGTGTGTATGTGTCAGAAGAAAAGCTTAAATTTTGTAATCAGCAACTGTTAAACCAAACATAAGTTGCACATTCTCTCAAATACTCCCCGTCGTGCCGTGAAAGAAGAAATAGCTCCGGACATCGGATTTCTTGTGAAGGCTGTAGACCTATCAGCTTGATTAAATCCCCTACCTGCAATGCTATCGTTGTTGTTTTTGTGGAGCTCTTTGAAGTTTTGATTTAGATCTTCACTGACTTTGACGTCTTGGAACATTCTAGCTAGTTTATTAACATAATCTGCCGGCATACCAACCTCCTGAAAAACATCACGCCAAATTTTGAATATTTACAGAAAAAAGTATGCAGCTGCACGATACGTTGCACTTTTATAATTTTCTCTGGTATTTCTAACCTTGTATCGCATGTATTACTAATCATGTATTTTATAAGGAAGACACTATCTACCTTACACAATTACACCTACAGGTTCACAAGTGTCCACATCAAGGGCACACGTGTGCAAAAAGTGACTTCACAACAAAATAATTAGTATTTTTATATATAAATTTTACTGAAAGTAAGCTTAATATACTAAAAAGTTTTTTTTATAAATTTGACTTTTTCAATTAATATAACAAAATTCCTCTAACCCTTAGCCATTCCACCATGTTTTCTTCTTTTTCACTATCTGCAGATGTATCTAAAATTAATCTTCTAGTCAAATGTGCTTTATGGTAACGCATAAAAACATCTTTATTTGTGACATATTTGAGAACCAGTAGCTGAAACAGAAAAAAGTTTACAATAAAGACAAATTTATTAGTAAGTAATGTTTAAGATATTGACGATTGTCCGGTCAGTTAAAACTGTCAGACTGATAAACTGGTCAAAATGTTTTCATCCATTTCTTTATACCAACAGATCTGCACAAAAATAACAACTGCAACATGCAGGTCCACACTGGTTTTCATTTTATTGAGCACAAATGCAGAAACTTCAGCCTACCACATCTCTAAGTTTCTTTTCAACTTCTTCGGATGTTAATTTTTTACTGAGTGGCGTCTTCCTAAGCAACATATCACAGTAGTTGGCTAGGAGCTCTGGACATTTAGACTCTGGTTGAGTTTTAGCACCCACACTGCAAAACAACAAAAGAATACATATTACAAAGCAGCCAACAACATTTTCTTGAATATCTGTGTTCAAGTTACAATGTACTGTTTTTTTAAACCAGGCAACTATGGAATGAAATTTACATTACATTCTGAATTTTTTGTGTCATTTCGACATCTTCATCTGAGCTCGACATTTAAATGCTTAGATGACATCAATATATGACAGTTTGGGACTGCAGGTATGTATGTCTAGTGTCATACAGCACTAGAAACTATGCTCACTTAACTTTACAAACTATTGTGTGATGTTTCATATTAACGCACACATCTGACTCACCCTTTATTTTTTACTGGTAACTCTAATTTAAAAACTGATGTATCATTTACAACATGTCTGTATGCCTAAAATTAGAAGAAAACCCATGCATGATAAATTTAATAGTTAATTTCCAATTCAGAAACACAATATATATGCTTCCATTATAAACAAAGACAAGAACACCCACTTGTTCGTCCAGCTTCTTACAACTGTGATACTTCTAAGTAAATCATTAATTAAAATATTATAAAATTTCAAAAGGGTTCAAAGGCAAACCTGTATGATGGTCATGTTACGAACAACAAGTAATACTATTGGATTGTTTCTTGTTTATACAGTATTTCAATTATATATAGTTTTACTAAGTATATAATGATAAACTTAAATGGCGATGCTTACCTTATCCCTGGAAGTAAGGAAATGTGGGTCATCATTAAATGCTTCTTTTACAAGTTTGCTAAATCTATTAAACAGAACAAGTAGCTGCTCAACATACTTCTCCGAATCCTGAAATTAAATGTGGTCTGATGTTGTTATGAATTCAAAGGCAAATACAAAAGTGATTTGTAAAGTGCGACGTCTCTCTTCAGGAGCTCACGCAGAGTTCTCCACTCCAATTTATTAACATTTTATCGAAACCATACATTACACTGCGTAAGTTTCTAACAAAGATGTATACATAGCTCAGTGGGAACAATTGGCTATGAGGCCAGGAGCAGTGTATTCTTACTGTAGTTATAGTTTCAGCGGCTGCCATCATATCAGCTAGACCAGCACTGATAATGTGTTCCTCTAGGTCACGCAGCATGGGTACAATACCATCAGGCACACGATTCATCAAACTAAACATAAGGCGTAGTTCTACAAAAGGATAATTATATCATTAACATGGATGCCATAATTTAACTGTGAGTTTTATAAAACATTTCTAAAAGACATGTGCAAGTTTTTTTGTGAACCTTGAATATTTTTTTTTGACTAAGTTGCCAAGGAGGCCTAGACAATGCAGTGGTCAACTGTGTACAAAGACGTATCAGTTAGTGTTTGTTTTAAACAATAATAATAAAATTTTACAATGGAACTTGACTAGATGCCTTTTGTAGTAATTAAGTTATCTAGTACTTGCACTTGCTAGAGAATAAAATCAAACATTCCCAGCATGCCATGTTTTGTGAATAAATTAAATAAGTACCCATTGTGTCATTGTTCATTCAAAAATGAAGCATGCTGGAATGTTTGGGTTTGAGACCAGTGGTGACACCAAAGGCACGTACTTTGTACAGAACAATTAAATTTGACTGTTTTACCAAATTCCATTAACAATGTGAGAGCTTAAGAACAGAAATTGAATTGGGAGTGGATTTACAGCTTGTGCCTGTATAGCGGACTTTTAGATTCCTTAACTACTAAAACTGACAAAACCGCCGATAACACAAAACTGTATAGTACACATGACCTACTTTCTGTTTCATTGCTTTTTATCATCTGTGCACATTCTGCTAAGACAGTTTCTTTAAATGCTGTCACGAGCACATTCACACAACATTCTGTCAGCTACAAATTAAAAATACGACAATCATGTAAATTAATAACATTTGTAAATGAGTCAAGTTTCATGCATAAGGATATTAAAATGTTTAACACTGTTTTTTGATAATGTTTTTAAACTATACTAGAGCAATCATGTTTGAGTATGGTTATCGCAGTCAAAGTCATACTTAGTTCAATAGTTTAGTAGCCAATAGAATGAGTCATTTAGATCATTTGTCTTTGGGTACTATCGAGACCTAGAATCAAATACACTGCCAAGTCAAAGGACTATGACTCATTGAAGTTGGAATGAAGATATCAATACATAGGGATTGTTAACATACATGTATGCTACATGGGACTGTAAACAGTAAATAAACGTGGCATGATTGTTGCAAGTTTTTAACACCACAGATAATGACTCACTGCAGCCACTGAATTGCATCCTTTTCTAGTCTCCAGATATCTCTTTGCTCTCTGCTCTTCTTCTTTTAATTTTAAATCAGCATATTTCATGTAATTTTGTACTCCATTTTCAGCAAGGTATTGTGGTGCCTTTGTTTTGTAAAATGTTTCTGTTGCTTCTAAGTATGCTTTTTCAAAATTTTCTTTATAAATTTTAAGTTTATCTTCTGAATCTGAACTAAGATTTACTGAAAAAAAGAACAGCAAAATGTATTCAAATATAATACGCTATTGTAAAGATGTCATATTACTTCAAGGTTAGCCACTGTCCTGTAGGATTAATCTATGAAAAACTATATAGGAGGCCAAGAGAACATTTTTTCATATACATCCAAGTGTGATTACACTGCCCCCTCATTTCAATTCAAAACAAATTGCAAGTTGTTTGTACATGAAGACAAAAGTATCTAGATCATCTAATAAGCCAAATAAATGTACAGCAATCAAAAGTCACTTGGGGCCCAGAACATGGCAATGACTTCCCTAGTACACAATGACCAGCTCACCATAAGACTCTCTAACGCCAATAACTAGCTGAGTATCAAAGGCTTCTCCATTCCTTTCTGCGTGCACCAATTTCATAGCACTGTCTTGTAACCTTGATTTAATGTTGGAAAATATACTTGAATTCCAACTGTCTAACATCAGCTAAAAAAGAGAGATTATATCAACACGGCTTAGATGCTCGTACAAAATGTTATAACATAGTGTATGTACACAAATTCAGTGTTTTCTTCAGTTTTAATTGCATTAGTGTTGTCAACTAAAACTGGTGATTGTGTACTTTATGTTATTCAATATAAATTATGCCTTCAAATCAGCAAATGTAGTTACATATGCCACACAAAAAGAAATTAATTTCTACAAGATTTCTCCTCAGTGACATATAGTTAACCTGAATCAGTAATTCACAAAATAAACAATTCCACGCTGTGTTTATGAAATTTGTAACAGTATAGAGACAATTTCCCTTCTAACTCAGAGCTGATTGGTTACAAAGCTGAATGGTTGAAAGTATTAATTAATTAACGGAGTTAAAACTATAAGTCGAGTGTACTCAGTTTCATCTTACCTTTCTAACAATGGATTCTTCCGTCTGGTTCTTCTTCTGCATACTACTGTGAGCTTTGCCAGCTAGAGAAGTTTCCAACTGGCCAAATGGTTTAGGGAGGTAGTCACACTGTGTAAAAAACTTGCCCCATTCTGCGATATAGGTCTTCAACAGTGCAGAATCTTCTGAATGTTGTAGCACCCGCTAAATTAAAGGGTTACTTGTGCATGTAATAAATATGTGGTAGAATGGTAGCGACTGGTGGCTCCATCAAGTGCTTGCAAGTAGTCTATTGATAGTTGATTAAACTATATTATATTATATATACTAAGTAAACATTAATAGAGAACTGTTGCAATGCTGTTTTAGGAAATTATCTTACCATTTGAGCTTGTTTAATAAAGGCTAAGATGTCATGTTGTAACTCTTGGTGAACTTTGTTGGGGCCTTTTTCATCCCACAAACATACAGCATGCACCGTCCTGTAAAAATTGTAAAAGTCATCATTACTTTAATGCTGAACACATGATATGTTTCAGGTAGCATTTAGTCATTGCATAATTTGTATTCGTAAATTTTTAAGTTTTAAGTAGTGCTACTTAATTATGCTCAATCATTTCTAAATTGTATACATCATCATGTCATAAAACATTTTAAGTTAAGTGTTTATTTGTTTTACCTACACTTTTAAAGAGTTCAACTAAATCGGCTTTAACAGACAGCAGAGCCATAGTAGTCACTTAAACTATGATGTATGATAGCACAGTGAAAATAGTCAATAAGAAATTAGTGACTGATGATCATGCCATGGCATGATATTGTAAGAAATACCTACCAAAACAAATCCTGCCATTCATTTCTGTTAACTGGTTCCTGTCGAAGTAGTTTAAGAACTGTTGGGCACATTAAAGGCCACTTATCTTCAAAACGGCATTGTCCATTTCCCTACAAAATTTAACTCTGTATTAATAGTAATGTCACAGTTATAATTAAATTGTTAGGAAGAACAGCAAATACTCTATAAGAAGCCATTCATCATTCTATAAATGGGTTGATTGCTGCTAGATAACTGTATACATTATGTATACCTTCTCATATCCTAAAATATGTCACAAAAAAACAACCCAACATATCTTTTAAATATATGTCATACACCTACTAGATATAAACAGGTGATGTACAAAAATTATTTTCTAGGAAGCAGATGATGCAATTGTTGATTGGAAATACTTATTTGTCATCACAAGAGGAAATTCCTGGCAAAAACAGGACGTTATTAATTAAACAATGAAATACTTAGTGCATACTCAGAATCAAAGTGTTAGGTATGAATATACATAAATAAAAAAGCATGTTGTTCAGTAGAACAGGTGCAAGCAGCTCTTGGGCACTTAATAGGCTATAATAATACTTGTGAAAAGCTGAACTGAGCATTCTCCCTATTTATGACTGATAACATTAATTGTTCTTATTGAATGTGACTTAATTGACCGTGCACATCAAATCTTTGTAACATTTGGTAAACGGTTTTTGGAGTACTTAGAAATCACTGATACAACATGACTCAGCAGGATGGATCGCACATCCTCAAAAGAGAGTGTCAATCAAAAACCTTACTGAAATACAAAACATTGGGCGTAAATTACGCGAGGCACAAAAAAAATCCTAAATACAGAACAAGGTTTTAAAATGTGTATGTTTCCTTATAAATCACTTCTCACATGGATGCTCATACATACTGTAGAGTTTCAGCAAACTGTGTTGTACTTAATATCTCAATCTGACAAATTGTCCACCAACATCAGCAATTAGTATAGACATACTACTGGCAGACATATGGGCAAATAAAAAGAATAAGATTTTGTTTAGAGACAGATAGGGGTGATGCCACAATTGATAATCACACACTTTATTATAGTTTCCATGTCAGTTAAAATCAAAAGTCATTTACTTTTCCCTTATCACCTAATCCTTGAGGCTATTTATAACCCCTCTACATGTTTAGGTAGCTCCTTAGCACTGCAGGTATAAATGCATTATGCAATACAGTCTAGGTAACTACATTATTAAAGGTGAATGGACTGTAAAGGATTCAGTTGTTGATTCAGTATGTCAGTGTTTGGCCACAACAGCATTTCTTACACTGGTTAAAATATAAATGAGATTTAAACCACAGATTTAAATTACATGACAAAGATCACCAGCAAAGAAATGATGACATCATACTCTTGATCAAAACCAACCAGTGCTACTGTGTTTATAGCTGTTCACCTGTGTAAATATATATATAATATTACTATTAGCAATTTTTTTTTAAAAATGAGCCTTTAGGGACGATGCAGTAATTCTAATCCATAAATCCTGCTTTGAAGTATGTTTTCCACCACAGGTTTCAATAGGAAATAAGTCCATAAATATCTAATCTCTCACAAAAAAATTCATTACATGTATGATAACCATGTAGCCGGTAACATCAGATTCATACATATATATGATTGAATCTGATGTTACCGGCTACATGGTTATCATACATGTAATGAATTTTTTTGCTGCCATGTTACATTTTAGCAAACTGATCAACATATATAATAAACCAGTATCAAGTATGACATTTAACAAAGGTGACTGACATTTATAGTACACATTGCATATTTTACATTTAGCAGGCTGCCAAGAAAGCCTATACTCTTGTCATGATACTATAGCAAGTATATTACATATAATTGATCGATAGGTAGTACTTATTCGCATATGGTGATATTAGCCCATTGTTTTCACTTAGTAGCTATCATGATCTCCAAAGTACATAAATCAAGACAACTTATTAATTCCAGTCCCAATTATATAGCAGGACTAATTTAGCTAAATACAGGTTCTACAAATAATAGGTTAATAAGTCCATTATATAAAAGACAGGGATTGAAAGCAGACTGCAACAATACAAACAAGTTCAAACTCTCCTAATTTATTATTGTTTGTCTATATTTTGAACAATGTTTTTTTTTTAAATCTCACTAAGATCTTGATTAATGGATGTTTATATAGTGCTTTGTCATGTAAATTACTATTTCATAATTCTTGGAAAAGGGTACATTTACTATGAAAAAAACTTTAGATTGTAACAAAGCATCACTGTCATTAGCAGATATATACAGTTTGAGAGCATTTTTGTATTTCTATATAAATTTACAAATTTTTACCTACAATTTTAAAGAGTGCAACAAAGAGGCTTTAACAGCAATGTCATAGTAATCATTTTAAAGCTAAGTGAAAACAAGCAATAGTTTTATGTAGTATGTTGTACTTGTGTCTAGATTTGCAATTATTCAAACAAATGTTGAATATCAAATTTAATGGATAGAAATGTTTTCCTCCCTATAAACATACATTAATAACTTAACGTTCTTGGTTCATTCGCTGATCTTTTTATTTTTACCACACTGTCATTATACGCAAAATGAGGCTGTTTATTTCCTGGTTTTCTTAAAATATTCAAGGAAATAACACTGAAATTGTGTATTTATTTCTGCATGTTTTGGATTTAAATTACAAGCGTCTCAACAAAGCAATCAAAACAGCAAACAATGAAACAGCATTAGGCAGTTAATAGTATTAAATGGTAAACAGACTTATGCGTGTCCATTTATTGTTTTAAAGTAAATATTATCAAAGTTTGATCACAAAATATTTTAATTTAATATCTTATTTGAATTTCAGTATGTAAATGGAATTACTGAACTGTTAACATAAATACAGTCATTAGAAATTTCACAATAATGGACAATCAAAGAATTAAAATTGGACAAGAGAATGGACAGATGTTCATTCCGTTAGTTGGCCAAACAATGCACCAATACAATTAAGACATGCATTGTCGAAAACGGTGTTTCTGATCCCAAAATTTGAATTCATAGTTAATGTATTGTTATACATGCAAGAACTGTTCCTACAGTGTTACCTGGACTAGGCAAGATAAAATGTTACTTGTATCTACATACACATCATACATCCCTGATACAGAGCAATGTGTTTACCGACCAAAACTACAATGAATTAATTTAAAGTAAACTTGTCATGGGTTGATTGAATGGAGAACTGAGGAGGGACAACAATGCAAAACTTATCAGAAATCATACTCAAGCATATATTATGTAAATCCGTTGAAACTGAACCATATATGAAAAGCCGGGCACTAGCTACAGCATGCTAAAATAGTTCACTTTTCAAGAAAAACCTGATTTTCTGAACAAATAACAAGTACTCACCTTCAACATACCACCGCCTGACATTGTTTTTAGGTCTCGTTCACTGTAATCTCGTTTTCAAACGAGATTTAGATCATGGCGACGGATTCCAACTCCAAGCGCGAATTGCAGCCGCATTCTGGCATTCCTAAAGCAGTATTTGTGGTAGGGATTTCAAATTGGAAGTATTTTCCTATAGCAAAGGGACTGTAGCTTCGTTTTGTATTTAATTAACAAACACTACACGCTGCCTGTGTATGTTGTAATGTTTACTCGTTAGACGTATGCAGTCCGTGAATTAATGTGGGGTCCACAGCGTCCACACCGGTCACCGCATGAACTTGGTGGTGTACACTTCAAATTCAATTGAATTGCAATGCAGATTTGTGAACTATTCTTCATATCAGTGTATCAAATATCACCCCCTGTAACTGTTTGTTTATCCATGAAACAGTGTTATCTAAATACATACAAATTAAATAAAGTTTGTATTATTGTACTACGTCAGTAATTAATGAATGTCTGTTAATTATAATATTTTAGGAGGATGTCGAAGCTTTTATGAAGTCTGCCGAAAACAATGAAAACCCTGAAGTTGTACTAAGACAATTTGATGAGCAACATAATAAATATAGATTTATGGAAGCCAATCTACTAACAAAGAAAACTAGGTATAAAAAACAAATATGCTATAGACAGTCACTGTGGTGTAAGTGGAACAGATATACCTTAAGTTTCTTATTGAATGTTTACCCCGGGGGGGGTACTCATGTTTTTTTTGTCTACGAGGATGTGCCGCGGAACCCAATCCAAAATTTTAGTTTGTGGTAGCAAACCCAATCCAAATGTTTGTAAATATAAGGGTAGCAATCCAAATTTTGTAAAATATAAGGGTAGCAATCAGAAAATTTTAAAATATTTGAGTAGCAATCCATTTTTACGCAAACTGACTGAACAAATCAAATTCAAAAAATCTTTTCATGGATACAAACCTAAATTGTTTGTTGTAAGCAGTGGGTGGCAATCCTAATTTTTGAATTTGTTTACGGTAGCAATCCAAAAATATACAGTAAGAAGTATACAATCCAAATCCAAAATTTTCAACTGGGCTGCACACCCCCCACCAAAAAAACACCTTGAGTACCCCCCCCCGAGAGGTTTAGTGGCTGGTGTGATAGTGAGATACTTTCTGACTTTATATTGGTGGGTACTATGCAGATATCATGCCGCCTTCATCACCTTGCAAAATGCATACAATTGTATTTTAAATACATGAAGTTTTGGCATATGACCTCATATCTGTTCAGTGAAAAATATTTCAAATGTAAAATGAGGCAATAATTGAATAACTTTTTTAGCATAGGTAGCTTGCGGTCTTCTCACAAGACCTTTACCAGTCCATTTAACTGAAGAGGTCGCTTGATCTTCATTTGGTCAGCCCATGTCTGTTGAATGGTTTCAGAATTCTAAAGCATATGGCTTCTTGTATCTTTCTCCTCGTGTGTGTCTCGAAACACACGAGATTTGTTTGTCTTACTACTGTATATAATAGTAAGCATTTTGTTATATGAAAAAAAAAACATGCAGTAGTATCTCGTTGCTCTTAACTGCTTATAGTTGACCTACTTCTTATTTGAGACTCGCATTTGACCATTATAGCTAAAACAAATTTGTGTGATCTGACAAATATGTGCTGATCCATTATGTAACAGT
>JAOXYB010047502.1:0-26848 GCA_028565635.1 Phoronis ovalis | reverse complement strand
ATATAAACGTAATATTGAGTTTTACACTAAAATATATTTATTTAATCATTTCATGAATCAATATGACCTCAAATGTACATTCATTCTGATAAAATTCTGATAGTCTATTTTCCGTTTTACACCATTCCTCACCATGTTCCCGGTGTTGTCCAAAAATAAACTTTACTAACTGTTCAATAAAAATAAAACTACCAAGAAACATTTTGTACTGCAAGTGCTACGATCCTGGAAAAAATAAATAATATGCAATGGATAATTAAAATATAGCAACCATGACAATTTGCCACGTGTTATACTGACTGTGCTCATGAGAGAATCGAGGACACTGATTGTGAAGGCTGTACCACAGGCAAATGGTTGTGTCATGTACAACTCAGTGTCTGGGTCGTCATCATCATCCTGATCCAAAAACTGAACATTGGAATCATTACCTGAATAACAAAAACAAAACTGGATTTACACCAATAAATGTGGTAAGGAGAACAAGGAAAGGGTATAAGGTATAATTAATAAATACTCATTTCTTTCCCGTTTCAAATTTGTGCCCATTCAAGAAATCACGAACAAGCAGAGTTTTAAATGGTATGCTACGACATCTTACCTAGTTCTGTTATCATTGGGATGTTAGCCCCAAATGATGAGCCACGTTTTGTGTGGACTAATACGGGAAGGCCACTATCTGGTGGTGCCATTCCAGGAGGCATGAAACCTGAAATGAAGTGTACCAGGAAGTATTAGTTTTCTTCTTACTATTAAGTAAAAATTATCGTTCAGATAATAATTTCCTATTATCATTAGGGAAGAGGTATTTTAAAAGGTACAACTAGGCAAACATTTATACTCAATTACAAATTTAAGTTAACATTTTAACTTTCATATTTTAAATATTACTGTTCCCGATCCAGTCTCTACTCGATGCTTGTATAATGAGTAGAAAAGACGAGTCACATCCCCAATCCAAGCCTCTATTTCAACTACCAAACACCTCATGGAAAATATGAGGGTGCCAGAAATCTTGCCAGTCAGCTCCACAACTTTTCTGGTAACACTGATATTTACACGCTCCACCCAAGCAAAGTCAACATTAGAAAGACACCAAGCCACAATGATATCAGCACTCCCATTAGAGCAAAGTTTTTGTTCTGGACACTGCACTGTTCTATTTTCCTTTTGTTTTATTGCGATATTAGAGAGTACCACTTTATAAGAAAGATTATTTCTGGCACAGATAGTTTAGTCCCTTGCACTTAAAGGCCAACAAGTAACAGCTGTCAAAGAAGCAAAAACACCCATCCCTAGACAGATCTTAATGGCTTTAAATTAAAATTAAATGTGCTGGTTACAAAGTGAGTTAATATTAAACATGCAGCTTTGTGCGCAGGTATTTCTAGTGGCTACCGTATAACATGCGCATTGTGAGTTCTGCTTCATCACTTTCATCTTCTAGAACTTTCAGTTGTTTCTTTTCTACAAATGTTGGTGTTTGAATAGTCAAAAAATCATGGATTAATTTTATAAAGTAAACACCAGATGCTACACTGATGTAGATCTTGAGTTGTAAGAAAAGATTCACCTATATAGCATTTCCACAAGGTAACCGATCTTTCTAGATAAGATATCCACTTGTAATTATTACGAGTGACCTAGGATATATAAAACTTAGAGATTTATATATCCTAGGAGTGACTTTCCAGCATGATAAAGAATGCCCAGAAATTTCCTTGGTACACCAAGTTTTTATACAATCATTCTCATTTTTAGTAACAGCCAAAGTAATTCTAATAACAAGCAGAACTAAAGTGATGGTAACTTGCAATTTCATAAAAAAAATGTTTGTGTTTGTATGTGGAACAAAATGTCTTCGGTCTTTTCTTGTCTTGTTTGTATGCTATAAATTATTGCTTTTATTTCCTTATAAAAGTATAGCCTATTCACAAAATATGTAGTAATACAGCCCTACATTAAAATTCATGCACTCTATACACTACCTTTTATAGTGTTGTCATCTCGTAATAGTCCTAAGCTGTCATCAAAATTCATTGCTTTGATATTTAACGAGCACAAGATGGCTTCTTTGTCAACTAATGTTGCATCTTCTGAACTTTTCTGTTTAGCTGATACAATGACACACATATCGCACAGATTTATCTGAACAGAGCGTAACACAGCACGATTTAATGGAGTCCCCTAAAAGCAAAACATAAATCTATATACTTTTCAAGCTTATTTTTCATACACAAAAATCTACTAATAACACAAAATAAAGATTACATTCATTTGGCCTTTTTTTATCCTTTGACCCCAGTTTTTACTACACTAAGTTTAAATCCTGCATAAGATGTATGTTGAAAGTTTCAAAATGCAAAACAGCTCAACACCCTATTACTTAGTTTCAAAAATACATCAAGTACTAATATTCTGAGAAAAGTACTTATACAAACACGTGTTGAAGCTCTATTACTGACTGTTACATTTGGTATAATTTGTGTAAAATCATAACAAAATTGAATGTTATGCTTACCACGTAAACATAAATTTTTGGGAAGTTTTTGAGATTATCCCATTCTTTGCGTATATATCCAAGCTCACCAATAATAACAATATGCTTCAATTCATAATAATGGAAATTACTGGCTCTTAAAGGCATGACAAGATTACGTAATCCAATCTGACCAGAGCTGGGTCCAGTGAACAAGCATACAACTACATGGTTACTAAATACTTGGCCTTGGCTCATATCCTACAAAATGAAAAGATCATTGAACTATGGTTCAAAGCAAAAAAGATTTCACAAAAAGGAATTAATATGAAAAACTGTTTCCACCAAACCAAGTATCTGGATCCCCTTGTACTTTAAATCTTTCTGAAGAAGGAGCCATTTTTGTTGAGTTGATAACTACATAAAATTAGTGGTAAGTCAATTTATTTGTAGCCATATCAAATGCAATGACGGTTAAAAGTTATAATAACAGTTCCAACATTACCATAGTATACAGCAACAATACCTGTTAAAATAAATCTACTACAATAGTGGCATAAGGTAAATGTATACCACATGTGATGCAATAATGAATAAGCGAATGAAAAATCTTCTTTTCAAATTTGTTTTCACAAGTGCCGATTCTGTCTGTTCCATACTTACAATAACACAATCTTCTAGTTTTCTATCTGGACAGTAATGGAACATGCCACTGGAGTCAAAGTTACAAATATTAGCTTCCTCTTCACCACTCAGAGCACCAGAATCAGTTGGAGATGATGGTATGGGTCTTTCTTTGCCGTTGCTGGAAAATTATAACTTATTTTGCTTATCACTTATCATTCACGGATCATCAGAAACATTTTTATTAACATCAGAACTAAAAAATAACTGGACTAGATTTTATACCAAATGCATATTATTAAAAATAATACTAGACAAACCTTGCTGCTGATCCAAGCCTCGAGTTGCGCCCCCTACTGTTTACTGACGAAGGGCGATTTGGAGGCTTCTTCTCGAGTGCCTGCTCTGTTTTACAGTTCTCAGTTGGACTGGTAAGCTTACTCAGTAACGTTGGATTAACTACAAGCAACAAACATGACAACAATGAAATAACAATTTTACAAATGTGTAGTTTACTGTCTTAACTGTTCACAGATGCAGATATATAAAAAAAATTGAGCAAATGCTCTGGAAATAAAAACATTTATTATACATAGCAATGAACAAATTTTAAAAGAAAATAAAATTCAAATGTCTCATATTAACATCATAAAGATAAAATTGCAGACTGGAGCTAATGAAACAAATTCTACATCTTTTTAAGTACACAATGCAAAATTTCATGCAATGCAATTTCAAATACTAGTATTAAATAATTTTAGGGTAAATGCATACAAAAATAGGATACATATCAAATTAACTTGAGAATGCTGAAATACAAAAATATTGCTTGCATAATCTATTCAGTGAATATACCCGACAAAAATTATCAAGACAGAAGCAAAAAATTCGGCACTACTGGTTAGTGCAAGCAAAGCCATGATGCAATAGTAATTATATACCTGCTGCTTTTCCTATAATCAAAATGCAACAAATAAAGCAGAATTAGGCGCTATGGTATACATTGATCGATACATGACAACAGCACATTAAGTATTATAGGTTTGACTCCAAGGTAATCTTGAAATTATCCTAGTCAAACCTCTACTATGGGAAATACCAGGAAGAGACTAACAGTCAGTACATCTAAGCACTGTTGTTATTATTAACTAAAGCTAATTGCTGCCCATGTTAACACTTTCTGTCGTAACAACATAGTACTTTCTATTACATAATCAATGGATTAGTAAAAATCTTTTACATTTGAACAACATTAGATACTAAAGATAATCATGTATCACAATATTGTACTACATACTACCATGTGAATGTTTTCTTTCATTGTTATTGCTATCACGACCGAACAATGGCACAATATAACAGCAATTAGCAAGAAAATGAAAAATAATGCATAGTATACAGATTATTTAGTCTACAAGATTTGGAACAAATGGGAAGCTACCTAAAAGGGTAAACTATATGTAAGATGTTCTTGTTTATTTATCACAGAAGTTTATCATAGAACATGATAAAAAGCATTGGGCACACATGCACCTGAATTTTTGTTGGAACGCGTCCTCTTGCGTTTGGAAAATGTAATTGCTTAAAAGGAAGAAGCAAACAATAATGAACCTCATGCATACTCTGAATAGGAAGCAGATCCATTGTAAATACCTGACGAGAAAATAAGATTTTGTTGGGAGAAAGTCCTTTCTTTTTTTTTTTCAAAGTAGATATAAAGTTTAACACTATTCTCTTCACTACACTATTGACAGAAATTTAAACAGCCAATAGGGTCAGGTGGTTGATTCATGCGCTATATCTATCTGAAACCACAGTTTAGAAAACGGTGCTTTTGGAAAACTATTTTTTAAAATTAAAACAGAAATATCATGCAAAATAAACATTCCTTAACAGATAGCTGGAAACATGAAACATCACATGTAATGCTTGTTACTGAATTAGTTCATTAGTGTATCACATATGATGTACAAAGACACTAAGACAAAAGGTTGCAAATGTTCAATTTGCTACAGTATAATGTATCATCCTTTCCAGCTTTCAAGACAGTGATGAAATAAAAAAAATAAAAGTAAAAGTATTGGTTAACTTATATGAATAAATCTACCTCCTTGTGGCTTAGTGCGTCTTGTTGGATTAGGCATATCTTTATCTACAAAATGCAACGAGGAGCATGCAAGGTAAAAAACGCACAACATCCATTACAACAAGCTACAGGGTATTCTGCATAACAAAAATCAACAAAATGCAAAACACGTTACTGATCACCAATGTGGCTAGATCCATTAGGGACAAATTGAAGTTAATTGAAAAATAGACTAACAAAAGTATACATTTTTGAAAAGGTATTAACTTAATTAAGGATTACCAAAAATCAATTTTACTGATCACAAAAATAAATAAGGGGTTATTATGGGTGAAATCTCATGTTTTTCAAAACCTAAACTACAGATACCAAGCTAAAGTTTGGCCAAAATTAACTTCTAACTAGGAACTCTAATTAGGTATCAGATTTTTAAATTTTTCTTAGTTCTTAAAGATATAGGTGTCAGAAAAAATGAAAAGTTTCCGGCAGTTGAATTTTGGAATGTCACAACTATTGAATGATACAAAATTTTAAAAATCTAAGAAAAGTTTTTTGGAGATCTTTATTTGAAGTTAATTTTGACCATGTTTCAACTATATACGTACAGGGGTGTTGCGTATATCTTTTTGAAGTTTATATTTTAAAAAACTCGAGTTTTTACCCCTGCTGATTACATAATCATGTAAATGAATAAGTAAAGAAATTTTTCATAATCCGTAAGTTAATCCTTTTCCAAAATTGCATACTTTCTATAAACTAGTCAGTTTTTTCCTTTTAACTTCCCAAAACTCGACTCAAAATGTAAAGCGTGAATAAATTTTCCCAAACGGGTCTAGCCACCTTAAATGTGCTTACATTCAAAATTTCTGATACAATACAGCAGGCATTATCAAAATGATAGTAACTATATTTCCAAGTAAGTTATCACAATGGCCAATGGAGCTTTTGATGGAGCATTAATCTGTGTTAATGTTACTGTGATCCACATACCTGTATCAGGTAATGCATAGCTGATATGTATTATTTAAAATAGTATGAACAGCTTTTGGGCCAAACAAATTTACAGCATTAAAAAAAAAATTGTGATCATTTAACATGGATTTTCATAACAAAATTTGCAGTAAAACCTATTATCAAAACACAAACTCAAAAATTTAGTATTGCCCAAATACTGGTTTTAATTTGACTTAACGGATATATAATATCAAGATTTCTTCTCTGTAATATCTTAACAGATATGTGGTTCAGAACAGTGTGACACAGGATTCAATCGAGTATATATTTAAAAATCTCAACAGAAAAATATTCTTGGACAACAGTCCGGAGATAAATTTCTAACGTGTAACCACAATTGAACGAAGGAGAATTTAACTAAGAGACTCATGTATTTTGCATTTTATATACAATACCACTTCTATTTTACTACTTTTCTGTGCATATGCCGTATGCATAAGACACGAAATAAACAGCACATTATTACAATCATGACTTTGCACATATAACAGACATGCATATTGTAGTAACTATTGCTGCTACACCAGACAAAACACCAGCCACATGTGACTAATCATGGTGTGTTTAAATAATGCGTTTAAAACAAAAAATTTGCATGCATAACTCACACTTCTTGCGCACTTCAAATAAAAAAAAAAGGTGACAATATAAAATTATATAAAAAATAGGTAACATAAGTAAAGAGTTAGCAACCTGGCATGTTGTAACACAAGAACTGAGTTTGATTACCAGAGAATGCAGTCAAGGAGAACTCTGAGGGACTTCATGGCATTTAAAAGAGTGTCATTTTCCCTAATAAGTAACTTTTAGAAATTAAAAGGTAGAAGTAGATTTCACTGGGCCACCACACTTTTTGCAGAATGTATGCAACATTATATTTTGAACAATAACACAGTTGTAAACAAGTTGCTTAATTCACAGAATACTCAAAAGCCCTTATAACTTTTGATGAAAGCAATGTCCAACAGTCCCTCATTATTTGGTAAGGAATCATAGCCAGTATACTGTTCCCTTCAGATACTTTGCAGTTAAAAGTGTACTTAGCTAGTATTTCTTCAATATACATTTAGTCTTACTTTTGGAGTAATTTGACATCTTTTTAAAACTATTGTTATTACATGCAGCAAGGTTCGCTTACATCGTTGTATTAGTTAACACAAGATCGTGCACATCCAAGCTTATGCATTTATCAAACGTGTAGTAGAAAACAAATGGTATTTTTCATAAATTGTTTGACACTAACGAAAAATAACTCTGCAAAGCGTTGGCAGACAAACATACCATACATGTATCTATTAATAAATGCTATGAACAAAGCAGATGAATAATTTTAATAGACATCCTTGTAATGCAACAGTACAATAAAAAGCAACACATTTAGTAGCTAGTGTCGCATCAATGGAGGTAAAGTTAATATGTACATTTTACAATTATGTCAAAGTTGGCACAAGGAATTAAAGGCATGAATTTGATGTTAATTAATGCCATGCATACCAGAGTTTGGGCAGATTTGGTAAAAATGATGCAGAGATTTCATTTAAAGATAGCAGGAGGCAAAATTTAAACACTCTTTGGCAAACTGGCCATTTACTTTCAAAAATTAAAGAATCCTGTAAAACAATCCTAAAATTGTCCCATTTCAGTAAATTGAATTGCCTACTACTTAATTTAAAGAAAACCCTGATACTGATGTAATGAAGAAGAATAAAATATGCCTGCATGCAGCATCGATAAGTAAACATGAAGGTGATGTAAGAACCTGGATTATGGGAAGATCAGAAATACCAGTCATGGGCTCAGGATATTGCAGTCATACACAAACAGTTTAATTCACTAAGTCACAATATAGGAACTTACAATACAAGTGTGAAATGCTACTACATTCCATAATATGGGTACAACACAGTGTTACTATGGGGCTGAACAACAGTATAACTACAACATATAAAGAGCTATAAGCATACTGTACAGTTATGACTCCAAGTTACGTTATAAGCATTCAGAAGTGTTCAATTTCTTTATATACACTCACCTATAATTACCAATTTAGTTGACTTTTTTATGAAAATACACAACTTAAAACCTTAACATTAAAGGTTTTAAAAAAATAATTATTCGTTAGTAAAAATTTAAGGATATGGATAATAAAAAAACAAAAAGTATCGAATCAAATCAGAACTTGGAGCACAACACTACTTACAACGTGACGAAAACAGACAACATATAAATTAGAATTAATTTCTATTGTTACTCTACCAGGATCTATAAGGTCGGATGTGGCTCCACCATCTCGAGTAGATAGTTTATTTAAATTCAAAGCTATTCAAACAAAAAATTGTTAACATGAATTAATAACTAATAATAAAGAATTCAACAGATTTGTATACCGTAAGAATCACTGAGCAGGAAGGGTGCATTAGTACAGTCTAACCGATATACAAAGTTACCATGAATTATGAGATTTCGTTGAGGTCCATATACTTTTCTTACATGGGTCAAAATGTTAACAAAATCTGGGAAATCTTTTTGAAATAGTATGTAAATTTAGATGAAGCAACATTAAACAAAGGTCTTGTACTTTGAGAACGTTGGGGTGATTTCAAGAGTTGTATATAGAGATGAATCAATCTCCCATACATCGCAATTTAGTCTGCAGAGAATCGTATTACGCAATGGCATGAATTTTCACATTCATAATAACTTTCTACAAAAACCCTGGTTAAATTTTGTTAACACATTAAGGAATCGATATGGAATCAATATTAAGACTTCAATTAAATGTGCACTTTGTACAAGAATGGTGTGCGATCTGAACAAGTTTAAAACTGTCTTAGTTTCTAATTCTATATGACACAAACTGTGTGCCTCAATTAGTTACATAAAATATAGGTTAACTTTGTATTACTGAATATAAAATATGGCTATACTAAGGAAATATATAAAACAATGTCTCCCTGGTCAATCTTGGTACAGCATAGATTCATGTTGGTGTCTACGATAGACACTATTTGACTTTGAACATAACATCATGGTTGAGGAACAAAATTGAATATAGGCTGTTCTAAGTTCCTCATTACTTAATCACAAACAGACATTATTTTATAGATTACCTAAGTATGCTAATTAAACTGGAATATGGTGAAAAGTAGATAGGTATCATGCACTACAGAATGAAGTACTCCTAGATTAAAGTGAGATTTTACAGAAACTGATCAGATACATATGGGTGACACAATATACTATTACCGCCAGTTGCCCCATGCAATTTATATTACCAAGAGTGATGCAGTGTCTACAGCAAAATGTTATTTTGCAGATATTCCATTGATTTTTCTAAAGGCTACATCATGCAAAGCTAGATTTCATTGTCAGTTGATGTAACAATATAGCTAGTGTTTCAGCTAATATTACAAATACTTGTAACATTACTCTAAGCAAATGCAAAAAGCTACTAACTGGTGTTTCTGGCCAAAGAAAATGCAATTAACATTTTCTCCAGCTAGATTACATTAGGAATTACAGAAGTATAACTACCTAGCAAAGCCTTGGCTCTTTGTTTGAATAATTTTACTGAAGGATAGAAGATAGTAACAGGTTAATAACCGGATTAAGAAATAAAGAAACTGACACATTTTCACATTTGTTTCAACCATCATTACACCGAATCCAGATGTTTAGCAAGTAAAGAAATGAGCAATTTGATTGGTCGAATTCGTGCAGCAGCCAAATTTCTCCTTTCTTGTAGTGAAAATGTTAATGTTGAAACTATATGAAAATGGTCTAATGCACAATAAGTAGAATGGATTATATAAACATACAGGGTTAACATAACGTTATATACTACCCATGAGAGCTTTGGCTCCTGTGCGAAACATCTTCACTAATAATAAAGAAATAAATCATACTAGAAAATTAATAATGACCTCCAAACACTCCACTTTTCAACTAATCACAATATGGTACTATAAAAATGTTACCATGGTAACATAATAAAGAGTCAATGATGCATGATGAGAAGAAAGTTATGGCAAGATGTAAAATGAACTATTCATTCAGCAATTACATGCCTATTGTGTGTTGTATACATAAAATCAGTGTTGTCCATGAGATGTGTTGAAATATCCATTCCAGATTCAACAATTATTTTAATTTGCAGTACGAAGAACACTTTTATTAGTTCATCAAATTAGTTTTATTGATTTCAACTTTTGATGGCTTGGATGGTCAAACTACGAGAAAATCATGTTAAAATATGAATGATGAGAAACACAAAATGTGGATTTCCCTACATATTGGATGCCCCACGTAAATATCACAAGGTATCAATTGCTGTCACCTAACGTCCACCGTAACAAATAAATGAACAGATGATTTGCTTATACACACAACCAAGAAGTGGAATTGGAATGTATAATACAGATAGAAATACTCTAACAAATGACAAATGGAAACCCTTGCCATTTTTGTTGAATGAAATATTACATAGGTAAAATCTAAAGCATGTGCTAGGCAAGACGGATAATATAAAAGTTATGAGTAAAATTGATCCTGAACTTATTTGTTCATGAATAGAAAATTAAAGGCGTGAATGACTGGCTAGAAAAATCCATATAAAAATGTGCTGACTAGAAAATATGGAAATTGTGCCTCAGGATACAATAGGGAGTCTCTTTCACACATCATGCTTTAAATGTGAATAAATCATTTCTTGCTGAAAGATGTATTTCATACCGGCACCATTAACAATACTGAGCATGTTCGTTGTCCACGGCAGGACTGTAGGCTTCACAAGTTCTGCTAAAGTTGCTAAAGAATGAATTTTGATGAAAATGTGACAACTATTTTAAAAATATGTACTAGCTACAAAGAAATGTCACACTCTAAAAGTCATGTAGTCATGTGGCATTTTGTCCCAATTTTGATTTTTATTCTTTACCTTGATCCATTAGTGTACATTAGTTTAAAATGTCTACCACAAGGCCATTGAAACCTAAATTTCCATTAAGGAAAGGAGGCATTTTGACTTTGGTATAGCTTGAACTGATTACAGAAATTTGATAAAAAAACAACTGGGTTTATTCAAAAAAGTTGATGATATTCAAAACACATGTTCTAACGAGATAATAATGAAATTAAAGGACAATACTGAAATAAAAGGATGCAATATTCAAACTAAGTAATTTTTGCTGACAAAGGAAGTATACAGTTCAAGCTGTCGATGTCTTTTTCTTTCTTTATTATTGCCCCACTGTTGACTAAATTTATATCATGGAGACAAATTAATTTTGCTCAAAAATGTACTTATTACCAAATCAGAAACAATACTTACATCCTCGACATTTGCATTTTTTTATTGCACGGATATCTGTAATATCTTCGTGACAGGATTTGCAATAATAACAAGCTCTGGAAAAGAAAACAGTTCTCAAAATTTCATTCACTTTTAAAACAACTACAATGTAAGAAATGAAAAAATTAGATCACAATCAAATTTAGGCAGTGTTTAGAAAATTCTGATTCCTTCCAAGTTTTTTTAAAACTAATTACAACAAGATGGATGATTCTGAGTAAGAGGCATCAAACCAAACCTTTTAACTTCATCAGCTGATTGTGCTATAAAAAAACCTTGAGTAGAATCATCAATCTTAACATTTGGACCAGGATTGATAGCAATACAACTTTCAGCACCATCAGCTGTTTTGGCTTCAATAGCTATGAGTAACAGCTTTAATTTAGTGAAACACAACCTAAAATGAAGCATAGACAACTTTTAAATAGCACGAACAACGGACATGAATTTGTAGCAACATTGATTAGTATCAATGAGACATATACGACTATCTGAAACATCATGGTTAGCACATTGTTGCTTGCATCAATAACTTTTCATTATATCTGTTTGCTCACCATGCAGATGCTATGCATGTATATTACTTCCATAAGAATGTTACTTCTGTGCTGACTTGTATACTTTGAATCTGCAATTCAGTGACTTACTCTGAAGCTTGTGGAAATGTTAAGCCATTGAAAGCAACAGACAGATATTCTGTGTACATTTCCATTCCAGTGCCCCGCATATAATCATTCTGCCACTTTTGCATGCCCAGTGACTAAAACATAATTCATAAAATAATAATGTGAAATGATTGAAATAATGTGTAATGTAACAAGCTTTGATTTTGGCATGAAAAATCACAATCTAAGGAAAGGGTTTTGAAAATTCTCCAGTTGGACAAACAAAATTTTACTATTACTAATGAGATTTTTTATGTAATAATGAAGCAACAGTAATATACTCTTCCTGAGATCTATTTCGTTCAGAGAAACTTTATGGTAAATATAACAGTTGAAATAAACAACTGGGTTTTAAATTCATGACATTAACTTGTTTGTGAAACATCATGCCACAGCAGGCAGTAATAATTTGAGCTTTAAATCATGATTACGACTGCGTAATTAGCGAAGCTAATGGTTAGTTAATTAATGCTAGTGACCAAAACAGTGTAAATTAATTAAATGTATTTCCAAGCAGCTTGGATTCCTGTTCAAAGCAAATACATTATTTCCATTTCAATCTACTAAAAACCATTATACCATCCCAAAATGCATAGCGAGCAGTATGCATTTATTAGCTGCTTTACAAAGACTGGGTTAGCTAAGCACCCTGGGAGTTCAGTTTAGTACACTTGCGTGAGTAGGTGTGTCATGTGAGAGATAACTAAATTTTATATCTTAGTGAATATTAGTGACAATGTATATTCAAGATATCCAAACATCAGAACATACCAGATAATATCAAACAAAGATAAAGGTTTGTGGTATATTTCTATCTGCAGTCAAAGCATTTTTTTCAAAGAATTATTTTGTAAAATTAAATTTGCCCTAAACTATATGTATCTAAACTCCTTGAGTAGGAAGTAATGAGGACATGTCATGAATGCATAATAAATATCACTGATATATTCTGAAATGGACAGTCAATACTTTAAGTAACAAAATTCTTTTTACAGTGCTGCCTCAATGAAAGACATGTCATGGAAGGTAACTGAGAAACTCTCTTGATACATTTCCAATTCTGTACCCATTAAATACTCATGTTGCCACTTTTGCATATCTGGAAACTACAATCACACGGGATAATTGTTATTCACACAGCGAAATTATAAAAAACAGTCATCACATTTTTTAATACTGAAAATAGTGAGCAACAAGTTTTAAGATTTGCTAAGGGTCTTTAACCAAAACAAGTCAACAGAATCAAAAACTGCACACTATCACACAGTTTAGAAATACTAAGTAACAATGCCCGGGAGTCACATGGATCAAATAATGGGTCCACATGCATGAACAAAATATCATGTTAAAAGGGGATATAATATTTTAATTGAGGCACGCAACGTGCGTTCTGCGTTAAGGGTATATTTTTAGATACATATTGCAAATAGGGTGTTGTTTTTAGAATGTAGGTCTGCCAAAGGGTACGTTTTTTACCATCTGATACAGTCATACAGATGCATATTAAAAGTATATTAAATAAGGGTATGTTTTTCACCATTAGATGCGTAAAATTAATGCGGCTTAACTAGCACGTCATCATATTTACCAATAAAGGGTCACTTTTTAAACCTGCAAGTATTTCAAAGGGGTGCTTTTTTAACAGGCTATATATTTATATGCATTTAGGGGTCTTTTTTTAAGACCCATGTTCGCAAATGTGGACCCACCCTTTATACAAGTGACACTCCCAGTAACAATGTCTTTATACTAAAGGTTCAACTAAACAAAACAAGACGGGGAAATTGGAAAATGCAAGTCATACAGCTTTACAGACGAAACAGGCACAGCTCCATGCCATGTTACATGTTTAAGAATATAGAACACCAGAAATAGATAAAAATGCATTAATTAAGTTTATTACTGTTAGTGATTAAAAAAAGAGTGCTGGTTTGTTTGAATTTTTCAATTTTACATTGTTTTCTGTATATTACTCAGTCATAGTACAAAGTTTATTGAGTAACACTTTTCTGTATATTAATCAATAATCCAAGAATTTTTTAAAGTTTAGATATATGCTTTATATCAGATGCTGAAGTCACTATTGATAGGCATATGAAACATCAAACATTTGGGGTAGTTGGAAACATAGCAGTTTACCTAAATCCTGCACTCACATGTAACCAATCAGCTGATCGAAAGTGATTTTAGAGAACACATGATTTTGGAAATCTTTCACCCTAGGAGCTGCCCCTGCTTAGTAACAACTAAATATCAAGCAGGTCAAAAATTTTATCAAAATTTATTTAAAATCACTAATAAAATTAATCCATGTTCTACTGTTTCAGAAATATTATTTCGACAATTAATGTGCTGTGGCTATCGGTAATTGATAAGTAAAGAATGTTTTCCACTTACTGTTTTATAAGACCTCATAGTAAATAGATTAGCCATAAGGGTTGAAAAGCCAGGAGCTAAACAACTCTGAGCAATAAAGCCCAATTTCAGCTCGGCTAAACACACAGCGTCATCTCCACGCTTCCAATCCCAGCTGGGAATGTTTAACAAATAGGCCTGAAAAAATTATGTCAATTTATAGGTACGGTTTTGACTTTAATTCCCAATAATTAGTGAGACGGTTTTGAAGATTTGTTGATATCTACAGAAAATTTACTTAAAATAATTAAAAGAATTAAAAAATGTATATACAGGCTACGAAAATGACACAATTACAGTGAACTTGGCAGTATGCCGATTAATTAAAAATTGACTTTAATTGCTTTCCTGAATAAAATCATGTACAATTGGTTGCTTTGAATTAAAGTTGAGCACTTATGTGGACACTCAAATCTATATAGTTATATTTAACTAAAAACAGTTTTAAACTTGAGAAAAATAGTTCTTACCTTGTTATGATACTGTAACAGTTGTATAATAACTTTGATTTCGGAGTGATAGTTTTTGATTGAGATTGCTCGCATGATGTTAGCGGCATCTTCAGCATCTGGATCTTCACAATATTTGTTACTTAATATCAAACATGCGTCTGCCTCTTTTATAGCCACACGATCTAAGTCATTTGAATCCATAACACTGCCTTGGAAAAACTCAACTTGAGTAAAATGTCTTTTGAATAGACCTTCAAGATCTAAATCTGGTAATTGTCTAAAAATAGTATCATCAAAAATTGTCAATATCATGTTTCTCTGATGCACACAACACGTCTTAATCACAGCATTTGAGAATAAAGTTAAGAACATGTCGTTCATATTAACTTTAAAATTGATCACAAGACTGTATAGAGAATTTTGTTTTTAATTACAGGAATCTTACTTGTGTATGAATACAATTTCCACGTCTATATCTTCACGATCTTTATGCAGAAAATCACCCAGAAAATTTGAAACGGATTCATATGTTATGTGACCGCAGACTACAATATGTCTAAATGAAAAAAAAAATATGTAAGACAGTTTCACTCTTACAGATGAGTGCATCGTCAGGTAAGTCCAATCAAAAGGAGGAACAACAAAATTGTTTCGATGATCTATCCCAAGCACAATCTTACGATAAATGTGCTTCTTCGCGCATTTTCATGAAATAAGGATGAAGTAGAACATTGACGCCTTTAGCTAAGACACAGGTCTTACAATACTTCAAGTGTAAAACTTCAATCTTACAACACAAACTCATTTTGATGCAGGTCAACTGTGTTCACACCATGAGTCAAATGTTAGCTTTGCGGGCAAAATGGGCAATTGCTGCGAGACATGACAGCTGTCCTTCACGCTGTAAGATTGATCTTTCTGCAATGTTTAGATTTAATTCAGGAGTCCATCAAGTCAGGGGTTGGACACTTGCATTTCAGCTTGTAGTAGATGCATTGTAAGAGGAAGATCGAAATTGTGGATTTGTCTTTGAGGTTTGTGCGGGGATCTTATGTTAAAGTTGTTGACAATAGACAACTACGTGTAAAATTGAATAGGTCATGTTGAAATTTTATCAAGCTTACATAAGGAATTTTTTGTGCCTGCGTGTTCTTACATTGTTCTGTCTGTTTTCAGCTAGGGTGTCGAAAACTGGAATGCATGCTAAAGCGTGTCTTACCTTAGATTTTATTAACTTCTTACAGGTAATTCGTGGGGAATTTAAAGATGTCTACTCTCATTTCTAGGTACATATCGTGATCCCCGGAAGTACCCTTACCCTTTCTTTAGATATACCCTGATCAAATACAGCTTTGTATTATTCTTTAGTTAAAACTAACTAATTTCTTAATGAAATACAAACAATTAAAGTGAAATACATTTTACAAGTGCTAATATTACATTAGCAGTGGTTTAGGTGCTGTCCCAAGTTTTTAAGATATATTCAGTACCATGCACTGAAAATAATAGGTAAATGCAGGAAAGGTAATATTGCTAAACAGCCTTCGTTTCTTAAAATTATGGTGTTATGATATCAGTTTGTGCATGTTTGTGTGATAAGGGTCCATTCCAGAAAAACATCAAATATCCAGTTTATACTTTCTGCCAAAATCATTCCAATGGTAAAACATAGCTAAGTAAGCTCCAGCAAGGAGTATATTAAGCTGAGAGATTAAGGAATAGTTTGGACTAGTCATTCTTTTAACAGGATACAACAAAGTCCTGAATAAGACTTTGAGCCAGAAACAGCTTTTTGAATTTTTTTGTGTAAGTATACTATCCAAAATGACACTTAACCTGGCTTTTTAAATAGTCTATACCATTGCAAATTTTAGTAGAAAACAAACTGCAGGTGTGAGAAATTGAAATAAGCATCCTCCACATGTGGCATTAAAAGCATTGATTATTAAAATGAAGTGTCACTCTGGTTCAACTGACTCACTTCTTCCCCAGCTCTTTAGTATATGCTCCGCCATATTTTTGTTGTTTTCCAATAAGCTCAATTATATCAGGTAGCATACTTGTAAATAATGCCTAGAGAAACAGCATAACAAACAATTAATACATTACCAGCAAAAACATGTTTTAAGTCAAACTTACTTTTTCCCTCCTTCTTTTTTGTAAGTGCCTCCATATTTTTGTCTACTTCCAATGAGTTCATACATTTCAGGTAAAGAGCTGGCAAATAAAGCCTATGAACAAGATAAAGTCAAAATACACAATATCTTATCAAGATTAGAAAAAGTTACACAAGGATACTGGTGTCAGACAACAAAAAAATTACAACATAGAATGTAATAAAGCAGTGAAACATTTCAATGATATTATATTATGAAAGCTTTGTACAAACTTATGATTAGAGGGGCAGGGTTATGTGTAACGCATTCACAACTTTGTGGGGAAACAGTCAGTTATTTCAAATGTTTACAAATTCCAAGAAACTTGAAATGACACCAATATTCAAACTAATAGGCAATATAAATATCACAGATGTTCAATGGTAGAGTGAAATCATTATCACATGCTGCTGCAGATTTAAAAAAAGCATCATTGAAATATCACCAACTTGCGCAGCATGTATTTTAAAAAGAATTCCTATCGGACTCCGGAATTGGACTATCGATAATTAGAGGGTATTCATACAGGAAACCAGGGAGAAGAGAAGTAATCCTAAAAAAGAAACCTCCAGACTGGTAAAACAAGTAATAATAATAATGGATTGGTCTATCATTTTAATGTTTTTGTCACATACGGTGATTAGCAGTTTTATTAATAATTCCAAAACGGGCGACATCCTCTTATTGCACAATACTTGAATGAGTATGAAAAAGGAGCAACAGGAAGGGAAACATTTAGTAGTAAATGACATCTTCTGACAAATGAAAGTCATTTCCATGATGATGAGATACAATCATGTGGTCAGTATTGTGACATCCCTATAAATCTAAATAAAGAGTGGAGTATAACTAAAACACATTTTACATGAACATTTTTGTGCAAATGCTTTGTTTTGTAACAGGTAACATTTTTTTACATTATTATTGCGTGATTCAAGGTACTATAAAAGGCAACTTTTAGATTAAAATATGAAGTTATCATTCAATTTCCTGTAGTGAACAACTTAGTATATACTTGAAATGTATCTTTGTGTAGCAAACAACTTTGTAGAAATGTATGAATACAGCGTCTTTTTTGTTGCAGTATGTATGAACAGAAGGTCTTGTAGCAGGTAAATGTCTAGTAATGTATATAAATAAATTCATAGCTTTGAAAACTTTGTTCAGATAAATTTAAGACACACGAACAGGAATATTATTAGAAAAGAACAAATAGAAGCAGACAACTTATGAGAAATGTATGAATAAATTAAAGCACATTCATAGCTGTGAGAAATGTTAGAAAAAAATGAATCTCATAGCAGGCAGCTTATTAGAAATTAATGAAAAAAACATTCTTGCAGCACGTAAGAATGTATACGTTCAAAAAATGAATAAAACAGAGATGTCCTGAGTTGATTTGTTAGATGCTGGTAACGGCTGACTTGTTAGAAATGTTTGAATATTAAAGTAAAGTACATTCATGCTGTGACCAGTCTGCATCATCATTCCAGCGACTTACCAAACCTCCCAGAATTACTACAACCATGAAGATGCGACCAAGTGTGGTCTTGCACCCGATATCACCATATCCCACTGTAGAAACGGTGACAAACACAAAATACACACATTCCCAATAACCTAAGCGTTGCGCATTTTCAAAATTGTAGAAAGGATCTCCAGAATTTTCTGTCTAAAAGAAAGAAGACAGTAGAGTTAGGAAAGACTGATTTGTAATAACTTACCAATCCGGCTAGGATTACAACAACCATAAAAAAACGTCCTAGTACTGTTTTACAGTATATGTCACCGTAGCCAACAGTGGACACTGTAACCATAAGAAAGTACACACATTCCCAGTAGGTGAGCTTCTGGGGATTGCTAAAGTCGTAAAATGGATCCCCAGAATTTTCAATCTGAAAACATAATTACAACTTTCAATGTAAAAGATAATTTACAATAAACTCAAATTAATAATATTTTATAAAAGAAACAACAGCTTTAATTGTATTTGAAGCGTATGTTCAAAAGTAGCGACATTTGGAGGAGTTCTGGAACACATGTCTTAAGGTCTCGAGATATACTGAGGTGTATATATATTTCAACCTATGCTTTCATAATTAAAATGAAGAGAAAGACATAATGAGTAAACATTTTTAAAAGGGTATTATTGTAAACTTTACAAGA
The DNA here is from genome assembly GCA_028565635.1 of Phoronis ovalis. Taxonomy (NCBI): domain Eukaryota; kingdom Metazoa; phylum Phoronida; family Phoronidae; genus Phoronis; species Phoronis ovalis. The sequence continues at coordinate 7,441 of JAOXYB010047502.1, read as the reverse complement.
GATTCTACAGTTTTAATTTGATCCTTTTCTTAAAATTTATGTCAAATAATATAAGTCCGAAACTCCTTTACCTACAAAACTTAAAACTAGGCACAAATGAACTTCACACGTATATGTACCTGTACAAAACCAAATGTCAGAAGTTTAAAATTTTGCCTTTTGAAAATTAATAACTTCAATTACATTTCGCAGATCTATATAATTATATAAAGATAATTTGTGAAAACTTTCAATCTCGTAGGTAGGCATCGACTTAAATAAAAATTTAAAAACACATTTATTTCTCGAAATGATCACATCAGATTATGAGAACTATTTCTAGCCGCCTTATGAATTAAGGATTTACAAAAAGTATAATCTTTCCAAAAAATGTATACTTTGATATGTCCATCTCTTCATTTTGATTACGAAAATGAAGATAGTAAATTATAGTCAAATAACAATGTCACAATGTATCTCGAGTCTCTAATAACACAAATTTTCGATCACATGACACAAGTAAAAATTAAAGCTGTCCCAATGGAATTCTAAAAGGCATATGACAAGCTCAATTTTTTCCTATAAGTATTTGTTTAAAAATGATGGAAGATAATAATTTGATATTTTAAGGAAACTATGCATAGGACTTATTGAAACACAATTGAATATTTATCTCCCCCATGCATTGTGATCTGTTACCAGGATATTTTCTTATACGTGATCTTACACAGGGCTTGCACTTAAGTAAATGATGAGTATACACGAGGGAGAGAATTGAAGGGCCAGAAAATTACCACCTTACACATGTATGGTAGTCTGGAATGAAGCAATCTTTTTATACACATCCTTACAAAAAAGTGGCCTCTTTCACAAGCATATAAAAACTTGTCATTCAACACAAGATCTATAATAGGCTTGCATGGCAAAAGTATAAGAACAATTTAACACAGTGACTGTGCTGTTTTCTTGCTAAGCAAGCAAATTAAGTACTTTGTGTGCCTGATTCTAAAAGTTACCATTTTTAAGAATTTTTTTAGCTCCAGAATCACTCCTGGTTTTTTAAAAACAAAAATTGAGCTTTTAGATACAGGGATTTTTTGAGAATTGCAGTTTAAAATATATAAGATCAGATAAATAGGGGCCTGTGAGATCCCACATCAAAAATTTAATTGTCAGAATAATGTTCTGAAGTACTGGCATTATGTAATGCAGCTGAATAATTGTAATCAGGGAAGCAATTATTCCTTAGCACACATGATTTATAATTCTGAAACAGAATATACATGGATGGGTCTCTGCTAGTTGCAACTTGGTTCATGTTAGTCCTAATAATAGGCCCAATATTGATGTTTTGGTCCTCACACGTTCCTGTTTAAAAACTATCGTCTTTCGAGAGATTAACAAAACTATGAAAATTCTCATACAGCAATGCTCTGATGGTCTTAGTTTCTTATTATCAAAAATTATATATTAAATATTTCTTGAGACAATTAACAATTGTTGAAAATAAACGAATTTTAACTCAAAAAAATACGTAATGGCGTCTCCCGGGAGTCTACATTGATTTTCACTAATTTTAACCATCTGACTTGTTTGCACGTGTAGTTTTGTACTTTCTTAACTTGAAAATAATGAACTAAGACCATCGTAGTATTGCTGTATCAATAATGTCATTGTAATAGTTAGTTTTTACTAAATTCAAAAGACAATAGTTTTTGAATAGGAAAGTGCTAGGACCAATACGTCAGATATTGGACCTATTATTAGGACTGGGTTCATGTCGGCCACTTGTTATGGTTTAAGCAAATTTAGATTATCTCTTTATCATCCTAAAACCTGTCAGTTAATAATTGATATAATTTTATGCGAGTGTCCTCTGTTCATTCAAGAGAAAATCAATTTTGCATAATATGCACAAGTCTAGCATCATTACAAAATCTACAGTTACTAACACCATTAGTCAGAAAATAGAAACAATTCTATGTCCAGGAGATATACTGCACAGCCTGAAAATGTCCAAAAATCCCAGGGTTTTGGTTTATGGAACTGACAGGGATGTGCTGCTGGCTCGGGGTATCTTTTTTGATGTAGTGTTGGCACAAAAATTTTACCCTCAGCCGCACATCCCCAAACCACCCAAAATATCACCCAGAAATCCCCTGGGTACATTTAATCCTGCAGGATAGAAAGATCCCCGAAACTGAATTTTAAGCTCATTTTTCTAGTAATATCCAAAAAAGAACCTTTTTTTATTTGTCCTTCATTACAAACATGGTAACAAATTTTTCTGACCATTCAATCATCCAGGTCTGTATCATCTTTTAAAGGTTTACTTCAGAATGACCCAAAATTGTTGACCAGAAGCTTCTGGTCAAAATGGCGAGTTTAGGCTATGCACACTCATATGTGTTAAATTGGGTAGGAGATGATGTATCTTTGGATGAAAATGACAGTGGAAGACTTGACAGTTTGTGCTCAGATACCAAAATACTTACAATATGAATTAAGCCTGCTGCAGTCAGAATCAAGCTGACAGAGAATGAACACAGTTGAGCCAATCGTATGCTACCACTAGTATGTAAAATGTTAAGATATTGTAAAATATCAGGAAGAGACATTAATCGCAGGGCTCTCATAAAACGCAAGCCTACAAAGAAATGGTAAACAAAATCAATCAACAAAATAAGGTCACTGATATCTTCACACTTTTAGTTTTTTGCAACATCACCCATAACAATTTGACAAGAAAGTGACTTTTTATCAAAGATGGCCAAATTTCATAATACTAAACATTTGACAGCAGGTAGGAAAATTAATACAATTTTTGATTTTATCATGTTCAAGTTATTACGTTAGTTTCTAATAATGTACACTGCTACACTACGTTATCATTTACAGTTCAGAAGTTGACACAAACAGTTTACAGTTTGGATAAATTCGCAGATGGGGTATTGATCTTCCTCTTAGACGGGATGTGCAGCTCAAAATCAAATATTCACCAATTTTTAGGGATTCTGGTCTCAATAATGGACCCATTTTTAGGATTTCCATCACAAAAAGGGACCCATTATTAAGATTCTCAGTCACAAAAATTCTCAGAAACCATACCTTTAAATGGTCATAGAAAAATAACACATATTTAGGGATTTTTCGGTGAAACAGTTACCTATTTGGCGGCACAACTCGTATTCAGTATATATGTAAGTACCACTATCACAAGTAAATTGTATACAACTATAATTGCCACCTTTAAAAAGTCAATGAACTTCTTTATATTCAGCAGATAATCAATCAATCAAACCATCACACATCACTTTGAATACATGATAGAGTAACAACAGTACAAATCACTGTTTTACAAATATCATCACAAACTCAGTTTTATGTTTGTTATTAACCTGGAAATATAACTAATGGCATTTTGAATTCTAAGCCAATTGAGAGAATTAAGATAAACTTATAATTACTTATATTTCTAGGTTAACTACAAATAGTGACAAGATATCAAATATCGGCTTTGATCTCTCATTATATCCAAAGTGGTAGATGATACAAACAAATAATTGATGGTTTTCTAAGTAATAAACTTACCTAGCCAATTTCTGTTAAGGTAAATGGAAACAAATGAGGGAGGGATGGTGAAGTAATCAACAAATGAAAACACTTCTAATAAAAACCAAAATTTATCTTGTGCTGCAACAAACTGAAAAAAAGCAAAATGTTATATAATAGGCAGTTGTAACAAAAACATTACTGTACAAGGCTGTACAATGTTATATAATAGGCAGTTGTAACAAAAACATTACTTACTGTACAAGGCTGTACAATGTTATATAATAGGCAGTTGTAACAAAAACATCACTGTACAAGGCTGTACAATGTTATATAATAAGCAGTTGTAACAAAAACATTACTGTACAAGGCTGTACAATGTTATATAATAAGCAGTTGTAACAAAAACATCACTGTACAAGGCTGTACAATGTTATATAATAGGCAGTTGTAACAAAAATATTACTGTACAAGGCTGTACAATGTTATATAATAGGCAGTTGTAACAAAAACATTACTGTACAAGGATGAATGCAGGTTGAATTAATACAAGAAATTAGCGTACAGTTACAATATGTTCAGCTAATACATATTATGTTATATTATTTTATATTATATATGTAATTGGAAAATCGAAAAAATTAATTTAACCATGTTATGGTAATCTTATTAGTACAACTGGTAGATTGTACACATTTCATTAATTAAAATGCAAAACATGAAAAACCAATGAATTTGTATTTATCTAAGAACTGTTTAAACATCACTATCTGAATGGATTTTTAGATTACTACAAATTTTTACTCTTATTTTTAGCCTAGTAGGCAAGGTAACTCTGTTCTCGTGGATAAATGCTTTCTTAAACTTAAGATGAATTTTATTGTCTACTTGTTATTATTGCAAACACAGTTTTAAAAGACTGTATTCTGTAAAACAAGAGATAGGATTTTACAGCCTAATTCACATACGAAGGTGGCATTTATAACAGGTTTCCAATCAATAATGCCATAGAAACCATATAAAATTTATAAAACAACACAACATTATGAACAAGCATTATGTCAAGTTAATTTGATTAGCTAGTTTTTTGGGTACACTACAGATTCATAAATAGTTAGTTAACCAAACAGAAAGGGTTTGATATAAATATCTGGAAATTCACAAGCACACACACATGCAGAATTGTCGAGGGTAAGATTTGAAAGTTCTGTTGCAGAATTATTTTCTTATTTATGCCTAGGGACATCACCAAAAATAAAAATACAATACTCCAAGGTTCCTTAACAACAAAATGTTATGAGTACTTAGATAACTCAACGATAAAAAAATCAAATGGCTCCCTTATGAATACTTACTCTGATAAAAAAATAAATCATGAAAAATATATTAAATGCAAGATCCACTTGCTGTGTTGTGTTTTGTGACCAGTCACTGCATGTCTCCACATCATAAGTTCTAAAATGAGAACAAAAATTTACAAACATTTATTAGAATGGTAGTTTTAAGATAATTCCTAATCACCAAAAAAAACCATCTTACTTTTATAAATAGGAAACAAACAATGAAAACATTATAGGAAGTTTGCCATTGACCATACTATATATTATGATCTTGTTTATGCCTGCAGTTGAAACTTGAAACATTTTGTTAACAGTGCTGATTGTCATAGCAACATGGACTTGGACAGGGTGACAGACAAGGGAATAGCGAAATACTATTTTAACGAGTCAAGTATCTGAACATGTCTAACCCATTGTGTAGGACAATCAGCACGACAATTTGTTTCCTGCTTCTACACGGTCAGGTGATTTTTTACAGATTCAAAATAATGTACTGTTTTGGTTACATCTGCTGGCAACTTCTCCAGGGTACTGCTAGGTTTTGTAACATGTAAGGAACACAGAACTGTGTTATTAGAATTACATGGGAAATAACATAACATCTATCTACAGGGATCAGAACTCATAACCACAAAGAAAAAATGCTGCAGACAGTCAGAAATTAAACATAATAATAATCAATCAATTAATCATTGTCAGTGGCTATGATTGAAAAGCACAAACACAAGTCTGACTTGTAAAGAAAAATATCTTGGCACACTAGCAAAAATGATTATATAGCGTTTCTGTAATTCCCTGTTCTCTTGCTGATACCAAGCGGTCTCTAATAATACATGTCCAGGTATGGGTAGATGCAAAGAATGTTCATGGTGGCTAGAGAGCTGCAGAGATGTGTATAATATAGTAATAGAGAGTTTAAGATTCCTACATATGTGCGACGAATAATGAGTAAAGTGTGTACATCTACCACAACCGTTAAAGCGCTAGGGTAAAAAAAACCCGCAAATGTAGTCCATATTTGTAGACATTTTTATGAAAAAACTGACTGTTTTGTTTTAACTTCGCTTGGCTCATTACTTTTATCTAAGAATATTAAGCTCTCTAATGGCTGCTTATGTACGAGGCACTTTGTCAAATAGTGTGTGTTGAGTTTACATTACGTAGTGTGTGTTGAATTTACATTACATACACACACACACACACACACAACCACTTTCACTGATGTTTCCCCTTTTTAAACTTAATGCACTTGCATGCAGTACCTTTTGTGTACCAATTAAAGTGATTATACAAAGTTTATATGTAAAATGCGATTTTGAATCTGCTGAATCATGAATTTACTTGATCACATAATCAGTAACATTCTATCACAAGCAAATCGGCATAAAATCAGACGTTGACCTACTGAGCTACATAGATATTCATAATTAATTCATTTTTGATCAAATATTAAGAATAGATTTCATTTTTTATGAAATATTAAGAGTAAATTCTTGGAACTTGCACACTTCAACTCTATAAATATTTTAAGGAAATTACAGGAGCAAAAATACACAAGAGAAAATAAAATAAAGCAAAATAGGTTAGTTAGAAATGGAATTTACAGAATTTATGTACTATATGTTCCAAAAACTATTAGATATAGTATATTCAAGTTAAGTAAAACTATGAAATATTAATTTTATTAATAAAAGCCAGATCACAGGCGAATAAAGAGAAGAGGTTGATATTATAGAAAAGACATGTAAAGTAACCACTGATAGTTCTGGATTCAAAAAACAAATAATTTCATCTGCTGTTACTCTCTGTATCTAACCAAATTTAAGGCAAGCTTTCTTTTCAGTGATCATTAGTCTAGATTGTTTACAAGCCCCCTCCCCCCAAATAGTCAGGATAAAGGATATCATATAAGAACATACTTTTTAGATAATCCCAGTTTCAGATTAGGACAGAAACAAAAAATTTCTTGCTGCGGCCAGAAGAAAATTATTATTTACTGTCACAAACACAAACACAGTAAATTAAACAAAATTGTAGATCAAAAATTTGAATTGCTGTTGTAATCAAGTGAATTTCATATTGTGGATTAGTTATCAACTTTGAAATGTGATTCAAAAATGTTGTAGCATAATCATATCTTGTACCCCTGATTTTACATGCTTATGCTTACAAGGTCAGGATTAACTGGACAACTTACTTGGCAGCATCAATGAAGTATATGATGAGAGATGCACAACTCAGCAAGAACACAAAAACAACCTGCAAAACAAATTTTAAAATCTTTTAGCAAAATAATTCTATAACTAATTAGACATTGGAGAATGTGATTCTTTAAATTTTAACCAACACCACACTGGAGAAATTATGGTTAATGCTTGACCTGTACCAAACTGATGCATGATAGTCCAACCTTTTTAACCTGGTGCCTTGAACAAAAATAATCACTAGGGTTGAAAAAGTTATAAAAATGCATAAAGGTGGAAATACAGATATTGTGGCAATTAGGTTTCCAATATTCAAGGCCCACATAAAAGTGGAGGCTAAAAAAAGGAAGCCAATGGGGCAGCATA
>JAOXYB010047447.1:0-12142 GCA_028565635.1 Phoronis ovalis | reverse complement strand
TTTTTGTTTGATGAAGGAGGAGTAGCAGCAGGCATGGAGGAGAGAAAGGGTGTTAATACTTATATTATCAACTAATTCCTTTTTTGTTCAACTCCTATATGGTGTTTAAAAGTCTATGTCGTCCATGCCAAAAATGTGTTTTTGGCTGTGTTGGATCATTAATCCTTCAATGATTTGGATTCCAGTTTGCCAGTACTTTCTATAAACTAAAACGTAAGGTTATTTGGATATAACACTAATTTTTTTATGCAGCTACTATTTTTTATATAATTTATATTCATTAAATAGTTTTGAATTTAATTTTTATGCATTCTAACAATTGTTGATATTTCGCTTGCTTATAAAATCAAAGCTTCAAAATAAGAAACAGGATCAAACATAAAAAGTTATGTTCTTTTACTAATTGTACATTATAGCAATAATAGGGATGCTGATAGATATCTTTTCGTACAAGATACAACCATATATGCACATCAGTGTTATCCAGTGAGTGAGTTGCATGCACATCAAGTAGAGTTTTTTTTATCATATATGTGCGAATAATTTTAAGCATAGCTCTATGTAATTTTTGTATTTTGTATTTTATAGTTGTTTTATAATGTAATTTTAATTCTTTGTCGTCCATTTTAGTTTTTATTACAGACGTGCTATTTTATAAGGCTTTTCATTATTCCTTTTATGTTAACTATGTAATTATTAATATAATAGCTTTGGCTTTCAAGTGTTTTCATTAATTCTATGTCTCGATTATTTATTATGCACACAATGTACAGCCTTTTGCAATGATTTAAGCAGATACGCCAGCAGATTCATGTAAAATATGTCCATTATATTATAATAGGGGGAAATTATGAACACCACAATTCAAGCCCCTATTATAATAGGATATGTTAGCTAATACAGCTAACGCAGCTAACACGTAACAAAGCACCTTAGCTGCTGAAGGCAAAACAAAAAATATTTTCCATTCTTTTTTATTTCCAAAGTCCACACTATATTTAGTATATCGACATCTACAAGAGAAAAATAACTCATATGGCATTAGATAGCCAATTAATTGCAACTATGTAACAACTGCATATGCTCAATATAAATCCGGTATGGGTAATAATGAGCATTTTTTTCTCTTTCTTTTTCTTTTGACCCCTGGGTAGCCATGGAGACATCTCTATTTGGAAGTGAAAATAATTCGCCCAAAGCTGAGAGAAATCACAATTTGAAATGTCATGTTTATCAAAAATTGAGGGCATTATATCCAACCTTAGAAGGTCACCCCAGTTTTCTGTGTATTTCTCACTTTCCACCAGGTGGTCTGTTCTTAGAGTTCACACAAAAGTTAATTGGTCGACTGCGCAAAAAATCTGAACACAATTTTCCGAGAGAATTTTTAGAAAACAATACGTACTATCAAGGTGGATGGGAAAATCAATTATATCCTTATGTCATATGATGAGCACTGAACATAATGCTCCTGAAAACAATGAAAAGTCAAGTGTGTAACCAGTAGTAAGCCACGAAGGCTTGAGATGCAGACGGACCACTTATTTTCTAACCCATCTGTCACTATCTGTACTAATACTAATACTAAAATGCTAACCCTCCCCTATCCCTAGCCTTAACCATACTCAACGTAATAGCCAGCAAAATATATCTGACATTGAGATGGGGAGATGTTGCATTTACCCTAATCCCCTATTGCAATAGGGGCGTGTTACCGTAAATAATTAAGACATCATATTGACCTAAATAACTAACTGGTGATAATTTTGATCGCCTGTGAATAAAACCTTTCAGATGTTTCGGATGGGTATAAATGTCGAATTGAAACTCCACACACACATCCATTGCTAATCTAAGTTTAGACCCTTGTTGTATTTTTAAATTCATTTTTGTTAAACATTGAGTTTAAATCGCTATATAAATTTCTATCCCTATATGCAACAAATATCTGATAATAATATGCACTATTAATTTTAAAACAAATTTCTGACTTTTTCTAGTTTATAGTTTATTTAGTACATTTATACAGTAAATTTCTGTGTTAGAGACTAATCCATTGCATGTGAGCATATAAACTTGGTTGTTGTTTTTTTACTTACGGGTGACATTTAATGCTGAGTTATGTAAAATCGTGTAGGATAGGGAATATAACATTTTCGGTATACCGAATAGTTGACGTTGCCTGTTACAGTAGGTTTCCGAGTTATGCTCATCCATATATCCAAAATACTGATTTGTGATGCGGTAAAATGACGTCCGAAAAATCTGAGTAACTGTCACAAACCAGTATATTTAGTACTTCATAGAAAAAGATTAAAGAAACAGCTTGTACTTAGTCGTGATTAAATAATACAGGCTATTAAAATTAATAAGGGTAGTTTTAGAAACAATATTTGTAGCAGAGATTTGGGGACGTATGGAAATGTAGATTTATAAAAAATGCCAGACCTAGTAGTGCCATGACAGTAACAATGCGCCTGTTTCAAAAAAAGATGTACATGCTATAGTTTATGAATTTTCAAGAAAAGCGAAAAGGGTAAACGGCACATTCATCAATTTTCTTTTGCCTATAACAATTTACTTCAATTTCTGAATTAGGAGTGTTAACGAGGTCCAAAAATCAAAAAGTTTAGAGGGTCGTAACAGGTGCTACTTTATAATAACCGTTCTTTCAATCTTCTTCTGATGCTGGGAGCAAACGCTTGTATGCATGGTGTTTCAATCACCCAGGACCCGCAAACGATTTTTCTGAATATTTTCACGGATTTTAGTAGAAAATGAACAAACAAGTGACATTATAGTTATAAATGATGCTAGAACGCTGACAAAATTGCTACCAAACAACCAAATTTAATTCAAACCGAAAGATACCGCCGCATCATTCGGACTTAGAATCTGGTTCTCGTGGGGATAAAAATTAAGGGATAAAGTTCTTCGTCTGGAAATGTTAAAAAAAATCGATCTTTTTACAAAAGTCTGTAATGTTTAATAGGAAATGCTTCTCTAAGTAAAGATTGTTTGACTTAGAACAACCATCTTATAGTTTGTACGTATTTTTTTTATTTTTAATGAAATGCAATGTCATTAGCAAAGTAACATTCTACTACTGTGCGCAATTACTCCGATCACGTACCAGTTCCAATCTAGATCACTCTTTATATTTGCTCCTCTATACTTCCGCAAAGATAATGTCAGTGATTAAAAATAGAACAGTATCTCAAGGTGACAAAAAATAGATTGCACGAAATAAATGTTCATGATCATGCCAGCACGAACACAAGATCAATGAACAAGCATGTGTGTAACACACCGGTACTACAGATCGTTTGTTGGTGCATGATTGCATCTGTTGTAAGAACTAACTACTGCCATATAAAGCAATCTATAAGTAATCAGGTGCAAATTACCCAAGTAGTATCAAGGCAAACACATCGCACCAGTTTGGGTGCATGATTTCACTGGTACATGTTATTTTTGAATACGCATGTCATACATCAATGTTTGGTCAAAGATCTACAATATAATATTAATTCTGAGTTTAAATTTTATTTCAAGTTACTCTGTGGAATTTACAAACGTTCCTGTGAAATTGAAGACACAAAACTGTAACTCATAGTTGCCGATGTATTACATCTGTATACATTGGAACAAAATATATACTCGATTGAAATTTAATTGTTTTAATAACATTAAAATATTTTTAGAAATGATTTGTTATAAAACATGCAAGTTAATCTACAGGATGGTTTACCGCATTTTTTAATTTTACATTAATTGTAAACAGACATTGCTAAACCGGAAAAGCAAAGTTAGAAAAAACATATAATAAGCATTTAAGGCATTGTTGGAAAATGCTGTTGTACATATCAAAACTAGAAAACTAGAAGTTCAAAAAATATATTTTAAAGTTCCCAATCCTACTTGGTTAGTTCTGTAGTTTGTATCTTTCTATAATCGATTTTTGAAGATGAACAAGAAAGCTTTTACGCAACAATTTTCCTTATGTAAAAATTATCACGTCATCCCGCATGTCATATAAAATACAATATTTATTTAGCTACTTTTGTAAATTTGGGTATGTACTTACGAAACATTACCGGATATACATCCAGAAAGATGTGTATCGACAACCCTGCTGTTCGCAGGCGGCAAGAGTTAATGATGACGTTGATGGATGAAACTCTAAAGAAACCAGTACATTAAGACGTTGTATATAACTAAAAAAAATGTTTTTGAAAAACATCTATTTTATTGTGTTCTGATATAAGACGTTTTCGAATATTCTAATACAATGAATTTTGTTCTGAGATAATGAAGTTTATGCAGACTAAGTCAGGCCTGAAGAAATTACTTTTTTAAAATAAAAGCTAAAGTAACACATTTTAATTTATAAAATTAAACCGAGAGGCTATAGTAATTTTGGAAGTAAATATTTAGCAGAATTTCTTGGAGATAAAGGTATAATTGGATGTGTTTATTTTGTAATAGCGCAATAATTATTGTAATTACCAGCATTTAGGTGTCTTTGATTGCTAATCATGACACATCATAAATCAAGTTTTTGCAATTAACATACTTATGAGCTACTTAAGACTATGTTTTTCTTCCGTGTTAGCTAGAGAGCCAATCCTTCAAAAGTACGAGGAAGCACCAGAGTTAGACACACATTACAGTAAGAAAACATTTGCTTTGCGATACAAGATTTTGTAACAAATTAAACTATCAAGAGAAAATAAAGATTCATTAGTTGGAAATAACTGCTTCCAAACTGTGTTGATAGTTTCAAAGAGGAAATTAAACTCACTGCCAGGTAACGTCATCAGATGCTATATAACAAATAAATATATTTACAGTTACAATGAATATCGAGAAAGCACACCGTGCCCTGCAAAACAATAGAAACATATTCTAAGTAAGGAGACTGTGGTTTCTAATAATTTTAATAAGCAGATTATGAAGTAAATGTGTATTTTGTTAATACTTCAACGATATATTTTGAATGTTTCTATATTACAGACATATAGCATGACAGTGCTCTGTTGATGAACAAGCAATACAGCTCTGCTCTGTTGCTATCAGGGAATCATCACCTGCGTAATTAAACTGCTACCTAATTTATAACTTCTGTGAAATGAATTATTTCTAATGCATTTGAAAATAGCAAAGAACAAAAAAATGCGTTATTAGCGTCGATCTTTGTATCATTGGACCATACAATAACAATGGATCTATTTTGCACCAGATTATTATGTTTGTGTGCTTTTTGGTTTACGTCTAAGTCTGCCTTCACAACCGAAAGTGCTTTATTGAATAATACTGAGCCACTTACTGGGAGTTCAACAGTCTCAGATGAAGGAATTATAACATTTGAAATGGCAACTCAACCAACAACATCTGTTCAACCTGATCAATGCGTTACCCTTTGCGATTTGCCCTGGCATAGGAATCTGTGCCTTAATGGTGGTTCTTGCCGATGTCGACGATTACATGATGCCATCATACCTAGATGTGAGTGTACACCGTCACATGAAGGTCCGCGATGTGAAAACATCGCAGAATCTAGTGTAACAGTACCTGTAACCAAGGAGCAAACAAGCGACGAACCAACAGTAGTAATGATCACCACAGCAAAAACGTCACCATCATGTCCTAGCAACGTATGTCTTCTTTATGGTAATCAATGTAAAAACGGAGCAACCTGCGTCCGTAACTGCGACGTTTTTTCTTACGTAACTTGTATTTGTGTCTATCCGTACACTGGAACAAACTGTAGTGACACACATGAGGCAGCTACGACCGAAAGCCTCGGAAACTCACTGTGTGGACTTCTCATGGGTTTTTGCAAGCATGGTGAAGTGAAGTGTGAAAACGGAACATTATCACTACAAAGATGTATATGTCATGAAAACTGGACAGGTACGTACACTGCTATGTTATGTGGTATAGAGGTAAAGGTACAAAAATCTAGGCAACAATACTTTTAATTAGTTGCTACAATATTTAGTAAGGTTGAGTACAAGGTTTTTAATGAAATACTAAGGTGACACGACACAACAGAACATTTTGGAGTACTGTCGCTTTTTTATTTATATTTCAACAGTAAAACAACTTATACTTTTTAAAATTAAACTCATTTCTGTACTCAAAAACCAAAAACTGTTATAAACGTTTTAACTTTCTTTCGACTGGTAGCTAAAATAGATGTAGCCCCAGATATGATATCACAGTAAAGAGAGTAAGCTTGTTGTTGAAAACAGTCTGAAGATTTATCTCTGTTTTTGAAATGTAAGAACATTGTGTAACAATAATACATTCTTTGTTGATATGCGAAATAAGTAGATTTTGATCAGTTTTGATTTTGTTGTACTGTTTCTAACAGCTTTCAAGCAGCATATTGTCAAAATGAATAGAAACTTGTTTTGCAGCTGTAAACGAGCATTTTAATCAAAGTATAAAATAAAGAATTGGAAAAATAAAATAAATGTGTTTGTCAAACTTGACAAGTCAAAATTTTATAACAGATGTTATATCTATTGTGGCGGAAAATTGGGAAGGAAATGGGGGGGAGTATTTTTTAGTGACCGCAGTTCATAGAAAATAAAATTACTGTAATTGCGGATCACGAAAATACTATACGAGATAATACGACCCTTCCCACCTCAACACAGCATACGACATTCAAAATAGTTACAGCGTATTTCAGGTATACGTATTTGCCATGGAGAGATATTTATCAAACTTTCATCCAGCAAAATACTGCATCTGAGACAGAGGAACATTTGTTTGTTAGTAAGTTTTTTTACGAGGAAAATAAAACGATTGCACTAGACAACTGGAAATGTCAATAAGAGCGAGAGCTCTGGTCAGCAAAGAAAATAGTCCTGGCTTTATGACCCTACTATTTGTAGTGTATTTTGTACTCTAGTATATGAGGCGAGTCTTGGAAAAAATATAATATTAAATTAATTCTAAAAAGCGAAAATAAAACATAACGCTTATCACATTGCACAGACCGAAATTACATTCAATGAATACAAGAACATTTCGCGTTGCATGAATGATATACTCCATGCTTTAGAACGTCATCAAATCCGAGTAACTTTAGCAGTTTATCGGAAGAGAGCTTAACTCGGATACCTACAGTAACGAGCAATACAAAGTGCGTTTTCACAAAATGTCTTATATCGATATACAAGCACCTCTGCAATTCATAATAAACTTTTCACTTAGCTAATACATGTTCTGTTCTATAAAAAAGAAATAAGATATAATAAAGAAAGTATTTGTTTTGAAACACCTCTATACTATATGAGTGCGCTCAAAAATATACTAAAATTGCTGGTGAATTCTAATTGCCATTTAATGAAAAAAGTCAGAACACTACAAAATTAGTAATGCATGTATAGTTTTAAGAAAATAAGTTACCCTCATATATTATAAATACATTGGCTAGGAATTCGGAGATAACTAAATTGTAATTTACCTGTATGTAGGTACCGGAAGACAATGATTGTATTTTTTATAAATTTACTTCAAAGAAAGCAACACTCATATTGGTTTACAAATATTATATTCCTTTTAGGTGAATTTTGTGACCGACAGTGTGGAATGGACTGCGGTTTTGGAAATTGTATTGGTGACCGTAACGAACTTGAATGTGAATGTTGGAATGATTATACAAAGGATGGTACTACTGGAGCGTGCACTATTTACACACCACCTACAGCCGTGCAACCATACAAATGTCTCTTAAACTGCAGTCATCATGGCTATTGTGTCCCCCGCAATGACGTCAATCAAATGGAAAGTTGTGCGTGTTGGCGCAATTACACTGGAGATTTTTGCGAGACTTTCAGTCCTCTCCTGGATGCGCCAACTCCTACGTGGCTTATTTCCATGCTGTTGGTATTAGTCATGTTGTGTGTCGCTGTGCTGATGATAGCTGTGGCTTGCGTAATGTACAAGAAAAGAAGGCAGAAAAAGTGGAACATTTCTTTGCGTGTCTAAATTCAAGCAACAACTTTAATGTAACTCATTGTCTCATCCTAATTTACGCAAGTTAGATTTTGCGCATCACAACCTACACTTGAATTCGTTCTGCCCAGCATTATTAGCCCAAAAGAACATAATGAACTTGCTAAAGATTTTTTTTACCATATTGAATAAGCTCCTTCCCAGCTTTAGTACAACAATATCTTAACATGATCTGCAACATATATAAAATGAGCTTTGGTGAATTAAACACGGAAATGATAAATTTAGATATTCGTAGCTTTATTGTAAAAATAAATTTCAGGTAAATTTCAAATACTTTGCTGGAACCTATTTTTAGAACGAAATATAATCATAGACAAACTATAATGATGTTATTGGTTCTTTATAAATGCTCATCTACAAGTACTTTGTATCCCTATTTTTCATATCTAAAATATTTAGGTATGATCGATGTTATTTGATATGCAGGAATAAAGCAATTTAACTCCTGTTTTTTTGGTTTAACTGAATCATGTTTTCAGATTCTTGGCTGTACATCCCCCAATTAAAATGTTGGTGATCGCACGCAGCTGCGGCGAAACCGGCTGAGCGGCCTTTGCCTGTTGTTGTCTTTTCGGCAAGGCACTGGTTTATGTGATCGACTGTGTAACCTTCACGGCTGGTAAGATTATTCGAGAGATATCATAGAAAACAACTACTCGGCAACTACGTAAAGTGAGAAACAGATTCAGATTCAGATTCAGAACCAGATTCAACGTAAAGTCAGAACCAGATTCAGATTCAGATTCAGAACCAGATTCAGATACGAAAAAAAATCAAAAAATCAAAATGCCCTCAATGCAGGTATTTGGTAAAAAACCACGACTTTTAACTTTTTTGTTTCCACTGTTTTTTTCAAAAGGTGAAGGTTTCCAAGCGATTTTTCTGAAAATTTTCACGGATTTTTAATTAGCAGATAAACCAAAAAGCTAGTAACACTAGTCATAAAAGTTTCTTCATACGCACATAGAATGCTCACAAAAAAGTGAAAAAAAATTGTTGCTAAGCAACTAAATTTCCAGCTATAGCGATCGAAATGTGAGGCCGCAACGTTCGGACTTAATTTATTTTGAATCTGAGTCTGAATCTGGTTCTGGCGATAAAAAAAGTTGTGCACCTCAAGATGTTCAAAAAGTCATTCTTTTTATAAAAATCGGCTCATTTCTTCTTTTATGCTAACCCGTATTAACAGATAATTTTCAAAATATTTCAAACCATTTTTTTAATATATTCACGGATTTTTAGCAGATAAACCAAAAAGCTAGTAACAAAGTTTCTTCAGACGCACCTAGACTGAATACTCACGAAAAAGTGAAAAAAACATTGTTGCTAAGCAACTAAATTTCCAGCTATATCGCTCGAAATTTGAGGCCGCAACGTTCGGACTTAGTTTATTCTGAATCTGATTCTGAATCTGGCTCTGGGGATAAAAAAAAGTTGTGCACCTCAAAATGTTCAAAAAGTCATTTTTTTATAAAGGTCGGTGATGTCAACGGATTCCACAAAAAATTATCTCTTTGCTCATTTCTTCTTTTATGCTAACCCGTATTAACAGATAATTTTCAAAATATCTCAAACAATATTTTTGAGTATATTCACGGATTTTTAGCAGATAAACGAAAAAGCTAGTAACACTAGTTATAAAACTAGAATACTCACAAAAAAGCAAAACAATCATTGTTGTTAAGCAACCAAATTTCCAGCAATAGCGATCAGTGGAAACGAAAAAATAGTTAAAAGTCATGTTTTTTTATCAAATACCTGCATTGAGGGCATTTTGATTTTTGATTTTTTTTTTCGAATCTGAATCTGATTCTGACTTTACGTTGAATCTGGTTCTGAATCTGAATCTGGTTCTCACTTTACGTTGAATCTGGTTCTGAATCTGAATCTGAATCTGGTTCTGACTTTACGTACGTTTCTAGGTCCAACGTGCACTCTAATTTACTGCTGATTGCCAAATACTCTCAGACGTTGCAGACCTCCCAAAGACCTATACCAATGGCTGAAAAAAACCCGTACGTGATAACACCGAGGCTCTAATATTAGCAGCTCAAGAACAAGCACTAAAAACCAGAGCAATAGAAGCTAAGATAATATACCATACCAGGCAAGATCCCAGATGCAGATTATGCAACGAGAATAATGAAACAATTCAACACATCATCAGTGGATCCAAACAACTCGCAGGTACGGCTTACACAGAGAGACACAACCAAGTAGCAATGATAATATACAGAAGCATTGCAAGGAATTAATAAACTCTGGAAGAGCCAATGAACTGCTGGTGGGAAATACCAGCCAAGGTAGTTGAGAATGAACAAACTAAACTACTCTGGGATGTCCACATCCAAACGGATAAGCAAGTCATGGCCAATCAACCTGCTATAGTAATCATAGACAAAGACAAGAAGAAAACAGTTATCATAGACATAGCAATTCCGAATGATACCAACATCAAGAAGAAAGAACATGAAAAGATAGAAAAATATCAACCACTAAGGGAAGAACTGAGCAGGATACGGAAAATGGATACAAAAGTTATCCCAGTAGTCGTGTGTGCCCTGGGTGCTACAACATCGATGCACCAACAGCGGCTCAATGAAATACCAGGACAACACGATAGCACTACCATACATAAGAGCGCACTGCTAGGTACAGCCAAAATTCTACGCAGCACCCTCAAACTCCCAGGACTTTGGTAAAAGTTCCGAGATTGAGGAAACTTAACATCCTACACCCGTCAAAGGCGAGGTGAGTTTTTTTATATATATAAACTAATTTTGCTGCTGGGAGGATTTGTTCTACTTCGTTGTAGCTATTGAATATGAAGAATGCACATATTTACCTGTATCTTTTTTTGGGATCTGGGTTCTCCCCAGATTTTGTTTTACTTTTCGATACTTTGTCTTGTGATTTAATGGCAGTATTTGTGGTTCTATACACTTCAATGTAATAGTTCTCAGCCAAAAACAGAAAGAAACTTTTTTGTTCCCCCCCCCTTTGAAAGAGATTTAAACTTTTGACACTTATTTTTGCCAGCTCCCGCCCCTCGCCACAAATATTAATGACCAGTGCTATTTAGTATAGTTGTAATGCTGAATAGTTAAAGCATATATAATGCTGCGGTGCCATTTTGGCAGAATTTTGTATACACCACGCTTGAATTTAAATGTATAAAAAATAACACAACATTTTGAAAACATAAATTGTACATGTTTTGCACCTCCATTTATGCTTCCTTAACCAAATTATATTAGATCCAATCTAGATACAAGTATATGGAGCATGGTGAAGAAATATGTATAAATCGAGATAGTATAATTAACCTTGTTAGAACACTTTGATAACAAATTATTTGCGTGAACTTGGTGGAGCCACCGGTAGCATATATTTGTGAATGAACAATGATGCATGTATTTGAGCCTTGCATGTACTCTTGCAATTTATTCACAAAATGTGATATGCTGGCCGAATATGTTGGGAACTCTTAGGTTCATGACCAGCTGTGTATGTAAATGAGGCATCATATATTATAAAACATTTGAGGCCTATTGGGGAGTTTTCGCGAGCAGCGAGCATTGGGGTCTGTTAAGTCCGAGCAGGGAGCATTTTCTTTTGTCAGCCATTTTTTTTTGCATTATTTATTTTTACTTGCCGCAAGGCAATTTATTTTGGCGACCATTTTTTTTTGCTTTCTATTTTTATAACTTACCGCTTT
Organism: Phoronis ovalis; assembly: GCA_028565635.1. Taxonomy (NCBI): domain Eukaryota; kingdom Metazoa; phylum Phoronida; family Phoronidae; genus Phoronis; species Phoronis ovalis. Next base: position 387 of record JAOXYB010047447.1, on the reverse strand, counting down.
CAATTGTTATAACTTGCCGCTTTCTATTTTAATAACTTGCCGCGACCTGTTTTTTTGTTTGGTTGTTAATTTCTCTTGTTAAGTGCGAGCAGCGAGCATTGCCAATTTTTAAGGGCGAGCATTGCACCCTGGGGAGACTCCTGACCCATTTTAACGTTTGTACTTGACCTCAAAAGTTGCTTGATCCGTCTAGTGCAAATATTACAACAATGTTTAGTAATTATGTCTATATATTTTTGCTTTTGTATCAACAACCTTCTCTGCTATGCAGCTATATATTATAAACTGCATTGCATTAAAGAAAACAACTAATGACAATTATCGTAACAACCAACCATTTACGCATGTTCCTAGAGATTCCTTCGGAAGGAACGATAGTTCCATCTC
>JAOXYB010047436.1:0-12146 GCA_028565635.1 Phoronis ovalis | reverse complement strand
TTAATTTCCAAGTTAGTTTGGAATATATAACATATAAGCACACCCACCCACACACACACACCCACACACACACACACATACGTACAACACACACACAAAGATATGTAGCATATATAAGTCATGTTATACCCACAAGCATCAGGTATTATATCGGAGTTTTCTGGAACTACGCCCTGGGTGAACTATTGTAATTGATACACGTTTCTTTTATTTAGTTTCCTACAACACAACATTTTCCAGAAATACTCAACTTTCTGGTTGTTATTGTAATATTTTTTTTGGGAGTAACATGTAAAGACTTATGGGAAAGTTTTCCGAAAAGTCATCCAAGGGGTGCTTTTTAGGGAGGGCGTAGTTACGGAAAGCCCCAGTATAGTGAATGTGAAGCGGAACACATCTGAGATTGCCTTGATTTTCCAAATTATTGCTTGTTAAAAAGTGTTTTGCATGTTTCTTGGCTGCAAATTTCCTAATTTGTCTAGTGTAGTAATTCTCCCTAGTGTACTAACTGGGTTTAATTTTGTCAAAATTATTCTAGTTAATCTGCTTTCTTGCACTTTCTGTTTCTCAGCATATGTTCTGACATGATAAAGAATATTATCTGGTATGGTTATAAAATATCTAGAACATGTTCAATCTCTCTTTTACAGGCTAACACATATGATGTTGATGATGGCCAAGATTTTGGTACAGGTAAGGTATTACAACTACTATTATGTACATTATTACTATGCTTGTTTTAATGTTAGTATAGTAACAGATTGTTATTATAGTATTTAATTATAACTGTTTAAATGGTACATCAAGCTCCTCGATAAAATGAGAATAATTCCATTTCTAATATTCCTTGTAACATTTCTCTAGTGGACTCCAGGAACCAGGTCCCATATTGAGATTCTGTCATGTTAATCAAACTTATTCTAATATAATAGTCAAAGTTTCTGTAAAAATAGAAATTTATGATTTTTAGGATCTCCTCCTCCTGCTTTTCAGAAAGCAGTGAATCGTGTTGTCATTAGGAAGAAGTATCCCCATAATGAGGAAGAAGTTGATGAGGATTTTATACAATATAATGATGGTAGTTTTATATCATTTATTTGCAGCACAGGCACCTAGCACCGATGTACACTGCACTGGATTTTATGTTCATTCAGCACAACATCATAGTTTCAAAAATGTTTTGTTTGATTTGCTCACTCCATCTGCCAGAGTTGGATTTAATTTTTATTGCAGGATGCTGTAGTTTTTGTCACTGGCATAAAATACATGTATTTGTGTGTGTGTGTGTGTGTGTATGTGTTTTGTATGTATGTATGTAAAATGTGTATGTATATAATGCTTAATGTAATTATAGTTAATTTAAGGGTGAAAAACTGTGGCTTTTTTGTTGGACATTTCTGTTGCAGCTGGCTATATATACTGCGAGCACATGGTATTTCGTAAATGCCTGCTTCTGATAAATAATTATTATATCTTTCTTCTTCTTAATTTTCTTTAAAAGGGCCAGAGAGCATGTTAGGATCTGAAGACAAGTATTTTAGTATTGATGTACAAGTACATAAACCAGGATCTAGTGTTACTAGAACACGTAGAACAGGTTGATGAGTGATTTCACTTACAATTTCACTGCAGCTTTCCTTTGTAATTGATAATGATGATATTTGTGTTGTTTATGCTTTATTTATAAGTAATCCTTGCTAAGTTGCTTTTGTTACTAATGCATTTCAGTTGTTTTAAAGCACTAAAAAAGTCAATTCACACTATTTAAAGCTATTTACATTAAATGAACTAAACATTATTTGGAGATCTTTCTTAAATTTAACTAATTCTAATTTTGACCTGTTTTTAAAAAAAAGGATTTGAAGGCTCATGTTAACCTAGCATACAAATGATGGCAGAACTACTAACATGCATAGCTAGAGTATTGTAGATGTATTTATTAAATAACAAAAGTACAGACACTGTTAAATTTTAAATTAAGTTTATAGTTTTGTACAAGCCGTGAAGAATTCTATTTTTGTTAAAAAAGTGGAATTAGCAACAGCCAAACTGACCAAATTCTCAAATTTGAATATTCAGTGAATTGCTTTTGATACTGCGGTTTAACCAAAAATGCATTTTCTACTGATCAAATATACTGTCAAAGATGCCACTTGGATTTCCTAATGTCGTAGTGCAATAATAAATGATATTAATGCATTTTGTTCTATATGTTTTAATTGTCCATTGTCATAGCAATAACATCAATTTATTTCCAGCCTTGTATACAAATAGTTACAATTAAGTTGTATGTTTTTCAGGTCTTATGGATGAGATATCCTCCATTGTGTCACATGATTCTTCTGGACAAGTTGGCAGGTACAGCCCAATACCCTACCATGGCATCAGGAAGCACAAGGATGCACCAATACCTGGAAGGTATCAAGTGGGAGCAAATGAGCTGATTAAGGTAAATTTATTGAATGGTCGAACATGCATTTTGTAATTTGTTAATAATTTTAGTCTTTGTTTGGTTATTTGTACTGCTTGTGAATCTGCAAGTAGTGTTAGAATTAAATAATCAAGTTGGTGTGAATTTTTATATTAATTAAATGAAACATAAATTTATCAGTAAATTGACAAGCTGTATTTAGTATTTACCGATAATCCTCAAGCTATGGTTATATAAACTGCCTGATTTCAAAGCCTTATTGAAAGCATACAAGTTACTCCGCTTGCTTACTCTTTTTATTACAGTCATATAAGAACAGTACTGGAAAGAAGACCTGGTACAGTCCTGATGTTGAAGAGATTGGTGACTTATCGCTGAATGAACAAGACATAACTTCTCTGTTTAGTCGACCTGCTACTGCAGATACAAATTCATACAATTATCATCATTTCAGTTTTACAGATGGTAAATGGCTTTGCTTGACTGTTTTAAACTTGAAAGCAGTTTCATTGAGTTTCATTTCCAGTTTTAAAAAGTCTGTGTTGTTATAAATAAATACTTTCGCTTTTAAGAAAGAGTGACAAAAGTTGGATATTTTTCAGATATGCAAGAAAACACAGTTTTTGTTTCCATACTTATCATTTGTTCAATTTAACATTTTTTCAATATTGAACTGTTAGTTTAAGGACAAATATTAGTATTTATATAATATGAAATTGTTAGAATAAAATGGCACATCATAAGAACTTTGACGCAAAAATGTTATATTATGTATATCGTATATATCTGTGCTAGATTGAAAATTGTCAGATGATGTTAATTGTCTTTAGGTGCTGATGAACTGGCAAGACCCTATTCTGTACAAGGGCCAGTTGATGAGGTAAGACTATAGTTACCATTAATGCCAATGTCTGCATGTGCTGCAGTGTCTAATCTGGCATAATAAAATCTTTTAGAAATATATTTGATGTAGGATTTGGCATAACATGTTTTATACAGTATAAAAATGCCTAAGTATCATTAAACAATAAGGAACTTTTGTTTATTATCTGGCATTGTTTTGCTGCAAATAAGCATCATAACGTTAAAATTAAAAATTGCATTTTAGGATCTTGAAATAGCTTTTCAAAAAGCAATTGAACGCTACAAGAATAATCAGGGTTTTACTGGGTAAGTAAACTAACACTTGGCTTGGAGAATATTATAACCAGATACAATATTATCAGTCATATGATTGGAAGTATTTGATAAGCATTAGAGTACCATAACAGATAATATTGTTACATCTGGTTACTGTGTAAACTTTTATAGAAATAAACAGCCCTAAATTTTATGCTTAATAACCTGACTTGCTAATTCTGTTCCAAGTTGAGCTATACAGAGAGTCAAGAGTTAGTTTGATTGCAAAAATAACATTAGGTATGTCTTTTAAAAAAGTAACAGAAACTTGTCAAACTTTGTAATTGCTAGAAACCACAAAAAATAGTTACCTCCCTGATGCTTTTGAAAAAAAATATAGTTACTCATATATTAGACAGTTTGACACTTTTGTGCTTTGTTTGTAATTGCATATTTTGTATATTATGCACACAAACAAGTCATTTTAACATGGAAAACATCAAAAGTGTCAACTTTTCTTTTATTTTAAAGTGCCTGTATGAAAATACTGTAAATTATTTCACAGTACAGGATTCAAAATATCAATCTGTATTTGATTTCCAGAGAAAAAATGGAATTGCACAAAAATGATGGCAATGACTTCACAGCCCCTCACTGGGCAGAGAGAGTTATTAACAGGTTTGTTATTTGTGTTTTGTTTGATTGTAATGTATTACATATATTTATACACTCCTGCAACTAATACAAATATTATAAAGTAATGTAAAAATAATTTGGAAATATCATTTTATGTGACATTTAGTAGTTCACATTGTATTCATACTGAATTACTTAAATTTTTCCAAATGGTATATATATGAACAAAGACATTGATTATATTATTCAGTATCATCTTGGAATTATGAACAATCAGGCTAAAGTATATATATGTTCTTTGCAGGCATGAATTGATAAAAATACAAAGACAAATGAGAGTTCAAAGTGCAGCTCATCGTCGTCAAATTCTTGAGTTGCGTAAAAAACAAAAACATAAATCTTATCTAGGTCACCAGACATGTGATATGCCAGGTAATTTTGCCTTTTATGGCTTAAAGACAACCAATAGCCAATCTGATTAAAACTTGAAATTAGTTTTTGTCCCTGTTACTTATCTGCTATGTTTTTTCCTGTTAATTATCTGCTCTCGACTAGTGTTTATTTTTCCCAATACTTATTTATTAACTTGCCATTTTAATGGATGTAACTTAATGAAGCAGAAAAGAAATAGCAGATAAGTAATGGCACTTAAGTAAAACAAACTTCGGATTTTAAATAGAACAATCAGCATAAGCCTTCTTTGTTATAGCCCAAACAGTTATGCATGATTTTTTTAAAATTTTTTATTTCTTGTGTTTTCTTATGCAAGCCATGGGATCACATTCATCACAATCCCCAATAAAACCCATACAGCATCGTTATTTTATGCAGTTTTTGGATTGAATGTAACACATTTCATAAACAGAATCCTGATGTATGTGTGTGTATGTATGTATGTAATATATGTATGTATGTGTGTGTAGGTAAAATATATACACTCTAAATGTGATTACAATATTTGGTAAGATTGCATTTAGTAAACATTTAGTCTGCTAAATAATAAATTAGCCTTCTTGTGCCATTTGTACTTTAACAGAACAAGGTACTGGTGGTGAATATATGTATGCTATAGCAGAGGAATCTGATGCTACTGGCAACGATATAGGTGCAATTTTAACACTACCAGATGAAATAATACGTCCATCACGATTACGTCCTTGGAACGAATTGTTTCAAATGATACGCAATACTACACCTATTCAAGAACATAAACATGAAGTCTGTGGGAGTAAGACTATCATCTCCTAGCTTTTTGTGTTTTGTTGTGATTTTTTTATTGGTTAGTTTTGTTATAAGTTATTAAAAGTACCTGATTACTGGATTGAAATAAATTATTTCTTGGAAGAATGCTGTTTTAAAAATGTTTCATTTTGAATGGGGTTGTTTGGGTAGTTGTAAGAAATGGATACCCGAGATATATCCATCTCCAAAATATCAATCGTTGCAAGCATTATTCACCAGTAATGCAGTATTATTTAGTATGGTTATAATAAATGTCGAATAGTCACAATAATCACTCTAAAGTATTATAAAATTATTGCAAAATAATGCTTTGTGATGAGCCAAGCACATTTTTGACAAATGAGGGCTATAGGGGGTTTTTCGCGAGAAGCGAGCATTGGGGTCTGTTAAGTGTGAGCAATAGCATTTCCTTTTGGTGACTTATTTTTTTGTGCTATATTGTTATTTTTTAACTTGGCGCGAGATTTTTTTTTTAGCTTGCCACGAGATTTTTTTTGGTTGTTTTTTTTTTGTTAAGTGTGAGCAGCAAGCCTTGCCAATTTCTAAGTGCGAGCATTGCACCCTGGGGTGACCCTACCCCCTTACTAATTTTTATTAATAAAAGTTTAAAGTTGTAGGATGTTTAGTTCGGCGATCTTAGTATTCCACCTGTCATAATCTAGGTAGAGGCAATGGGTATTGGGAGCATTAAATTGTCACTTTAAGCAGTCCTGTAATGTTACTTCATGCATGTGCTTCAGGATAGCCATTTTGGCAGAATTTTGCATAAATAACACTTGAATTTAAATACTAACACATAATTTTGAAAAAATAAATAGTTTTGCACCTACATTTAATTGTCCTTAACCAAATTATATCAGATCCTTAATTTCTACTAACCCCAGTTACCTGAATTTTTATTAATAAAAATGTTTTGACAGACAGGTAAAAATGCATGCAACAGCAGCGCCATCTGCATTACCTATACGCTACCTTAAAGTAGCCCGAGGTTCCTTGGCCTGTAATACGCAATGAATTATTGTTATAATGAATCACAATATGCTGTTACGATAGTATTATTATTATATCTTCCATAGGAACTACTAGCAAATCTGATGCAATTTTAACACTCCCAGATGAAATAATACGGCCATCAAGTGTACAACCTTGTAATGAGTTGTTTCAAATGATACACAATATTGCACCTATTCAAGAACATAAACATGAAGTCTGTGGGAGTAAGACTATCGTCTCTTAGCTTTTTGTGTTTTGTTGTGATTTTTTTTTGTCGGTTTTGTTATTATTATTAAATGAACCTGATATATTGCATCATAAATAAATTATTTCTTTTTGGAAGAATGCAGTTTTAAAATGTTTCATTTCGCAGTCATTAATGAATGACTGTGCTGCATCTTCGCAATGCCAAGGGAATATTCTCGCATATGTTCCTATATTCACCTTGGTATATTTGATACTATATTTGTATATTTGACCATAGCACCCCCAACGACAAATTGAAAAAGTAGGTCAGGACCTGGGCCAGAAACAGCCAATCAAATTAATCTTTACAAAGGCAGAAGTGTAAGATGGAACCCTGAATCTGGTAATGAGATTGCCAACGGGACAGTTCGTTTTGGTTAAAATGTCTTTAAAGAGTGGGCCAGTAATTTGTTACTGTGTGATTCAATCAAGGAATCATCTAGGAGGTTCTCTGTCAGAATGGATAATGCTGATATTTGCGTGATTCACTATCGTGTTCAAAGTTTGAACGTGCGATGGAATAAAAAGATCTAAAAATAATGACGATCCTGGAGTGATGCTCACCGTTAGTTATAAAGCGTATGTATTTGGATATTTTCTCGTAATTTTGGCTGTTCATCAAGTTCTTCTAGAAGCTAGATAAATAAATGCATATTCTCCGAATTAATTACTCTTCTGTTTTTAAACAGTTTCGATCACCGCCTCTATAACTAAAAAAGTTTCGTACTCAGGCTGTTCAACCTCTCACGTGGGGCGTGACTTTCTCACGCCTTGAAAGTGTTGCATTTGTTGAGCTATTTAGAATTAATTGATATTAAAGTGTGATAACTATGACATTTAAAAGGATGGATCCTCTATGATGACATATCTGTGATAATACCGGGGGAATAGGTTTAAACTGAAATAAAACATGTGCTGCATAAGGAAATCCCTGTCAATCATACTAAAATATCCGATCTCACGTGACATTGCAGGTTAGACAAATGCCTTTTCTATCCGGTGCCATAAATAATTTAAACAATAACTGCATGTATCTATGTTTCCTTGACATAAAAATGAAAGTGAATAAAAAGATAATAATAATTCTGCTAGAAGTGCATGATTTTTTTCTTTATATATTCCAAAATTATATTTCTGGGGATCGCTATTTTTCGGGGACAGAATTTATTCTGTATTGCTTGTTGACTTGAAATGAAATCTGCTTGAAACGAGGCCTCTGATTGGGACAATTTTATAAAATCGGCCGAATCTGAGGGCTGGAATCGATATAGATTAAATACACAGAAATGGTATCAAGAACCGGAGGGGTAGCCAAAAGGGTATTCGGATGGACTTGTTTGAAGAATGCTGTGCTGCTGTGTTTTAACACCCCGTGTTTTATTGAATTATTGAACTGTTAAAGCAGCCCCTTAAGTTCTTGGCCTATAATGTGCAATTAATTGTAATAATTAATCATATTATTTTATATTAAAAACTATAAAGATAATATTATTGTATCTTCCTAGGAACTATTAGCAAATCTGATACTTCTCTCAACATTCTACGAGAAGTTGAGAAAGCCAACAGAGTTCGCCAGCATCGTCATGGATCTGGGATACGACCTTCATCCCGGGATAGTACTGTGCATATTGGCACAAAACAAGAAAAAAACGTCCAAGATCTATCACCTCAAGTCAGGAACAAGCTGGAACAAGGCGTAGAACAGCCATTTAGGTAAAAACACAGAATCGAATATGAAATTATTTGTATATTGTGTATCCTGACAGCACCAACAACACCTGGTGGCAATAGCTGTGCTCAAGGTCAGGCTGAACTTAGTAAGGTCGTGATGGCACACAAGCCAACATTTTTATACAGAGATGCAGACCTAGGCTTTCCTGTTTCATTATAGTCATGAACATCTGATAAATGTTATCTTATTTATGAATCAGCTGAGCATAATGATGTACAAGGGGCATTCACACCAAAGTGCTGGAAGAAATATGAAAAAACACCAAACTTCATATCAAACACAAATTTTAGTCCAAAACTGAATCATACTTATTAAGCCATGAGAGCTTTCGGTCTTATTACAAGACCTTCATCAGTCCTAGTAACTGTGGCAGGAAGAGGTCACATGATGTTCTGACCTCAAAAGACTGTCGTAAATGGGTGGTAGATAGTAGCCCATGTCTCGGTTGATGGCTGGTTTTCGAATTCTGATGTGAATGGCTTCTTTGATTCTTCTAGCCATGAGGGTCGGCTCTTGGTCCAGAATCTTATATTATTCCCACTGAAAGGTGTGAATTGTATTGGAACAATGTTCTGTGACTGCTGAATTGGAGGTTGAGGCTCTGTGCTCTCTGATCCGTGTCTTAACCATCCGACCTGTCTCTCCAATATACCTTTGATTTGCAACTATTACATTCTAATTGATATATAGCACCACATTTTTCATCGGGTTTTGACTTGTCCTTCGGGAAGGACAAGTCAGTCTTTTGAGGTCAGAACATCATGTGACCTCTTCCCGTCACAGTTAGACCTAGTAGGACTGATGAAGGTCTTGTGATAAGACCGAAAGCTCTCATGGCTTAATAAGTATGATTAAGTTTTGGACTAAATTTTGTGTTTGATATCTTTTTACTGAATCGAAATAAGATCGAATGAACATTTATGCTGATACCAAACTTCATGTTTTTAAGGCTTTATAGGTTGTTATTTCAAAAGTTTTGACTAGTTAATTTTCTTGCGATGAGAACAGTGTCTCATTAACTGTTATATACAGAATCTTATTATCACTGCCTCTGAATTATTATGCATCATCCTGTTGTTCACAGGTATGAATTCTCTTAGCGGGTGCCTCGTCACACTCCAATGATTCATAAGTAGGTAAACATTTATCGGACGCTTATGTTTCCCTGACTATAATATGTAATATAATTGAACAATGGACTGTAGATTTCCAGTCTATCCTTAAATGTGATGAAAATGTTTACTTTCATCTCCAAAGGTTGTGGTGTTATTTTCTGTCACTGAAATCGTGTCGCATACATTTTTATGCCCATCACTATATATAGTGGTTTGGCATATAGTCGTACTGTATGTGTCGTCGGATGTAACCTTTTCTTTGTCTCGCTATAATGGGTTCAGCTTTTGTCAGAACATCTTCATATTTGATACAGCGTAAGTACAGGTCAAATTACATGTCATATATAATTTTGACCCCAATTACCTCCAATATGGCCGACTGGTGCCATGTTTTTTCCCAAAGGGGCATATCACTTTGTACCATTTTCCCGAAGGACGAAACATTGACTGAATGACTAGAAGATGGATTCATAAAGGCCATAGGTTGGTGGGTGTATTAGGCTAGGTGGCATTTTAGAATGCCTTGATAAGTGGGTCAAATGTCGATCCAAATATTTGACATATTTGTTGTGCCTAACACCTTCTTCGTCTTGCAATAACTGCTTTAGTTTTTAACCAACCTGCTTTATATTTGATACAGGGTAAGTACAGGTCAGATATAATTTTGACCCCGATTACTTCCAGTATGGCCAACTGATGGCCATGTTTCTTCGTGAGAGAACATGTCACCTTGTACCATTTTCCGAAAAGGATGAAGCATTGACTGGACTATTCAAGGGTAGATTTATAAAGGCCATGTGTTGGTGGACGTATTGGGCTAGGTGACATTTTGGATTCCGACCTTGATAAGTGGATCAAATGTCAATCCGAATCTTCGACATTTTTTGTGTACATAACACCTTCTTCGTCTTGCACTAACTGCTTTATTTTTTAACCAACCTGCTTTATATTTGGTGCAGAGTAAATACTGGTCAAAGTGCAGGCCATATGTAATTTTGACTTGGATCGCTTTCAAGATGGCTGACTGGTGGCCATTTTTGTTCTCAAGATGCTAGGTCACAATAACAGCTTTATCCGACCAGTTTTAAATATGGTACAGGGCAAATAAAGGTCAAAGTGCAGGACAGGTATAATTTTGACCTGAATTACGACCGGCAGCCATATTTGTTCCTGAGAGGTCATGTCATGTTGCGCTCATTCGGGTAAGACGGAGCATTGACTGGATGATTTGAATTGGATTCACAAAGACCATAGGTTTCGCAAATTTGAAAATTACCTTCAGAAGTAGGTCAAATGCCGATGTGAATCTTCGACATTTTTGGTTGTACGAAACACTTTCTTTGTCTCTCAAAAACACCTTCAGTTTTTATCTGATCAGCTTTATATTTGGTTCAGGGTAAATACAGGTCAAAGTGCAGGTCAGATTTAATTTTGACCTGGATCACTTCCAAGATGGCTGACTGGTGAATATGTTTGTTCTTGAGATGTTAGGTTGCAATAATAGCTTCAGTTTTTATTTAATTGCTTCATATGCGGCACAGGGCAAATAAAGGTCAAAATACAAGTTGATTATAATTTTGACCTTGATCACTTCCTATATGTCCAACTGGTGGCCATGTTTGTTCCTTAGAGGGCGTGTCATGTTGCGCCCATTTTGAGAAAAATGAAGGGCTGACTGGATGATTCAAAGATGGATTCATGAAGGCCATAGATTGATGGGTGTATTTGGCTATATGACATTTTAAAATGACCTTGAGAAGCCGATACGAAGGTTCGACATTTTTTGTTGTGCATCTTTTTCTTGCAATAACTCCTTCAGTTTTTATTCAATCAGCTTCATCTTCGATACAGTGTAAATACAAGTTTGACCACGATCACTTCCAATATGGCCAACTTGTTCCCGAGAGGGTATGTCACATTGTACCCATTTTGATAAAGATGAAGCAATGCCTGGATGATTCGGCGGATTCAAGAAGGCCATAGTTTGATGGGCGTATTAGGCTAGGTGAAATTTTAAAGGGACTTTAAGAAGTGGGTCAAATGCTGATACGAATCTTGTGACATTGTTTATTGTGCGTTATACATATTTGTCTCACAATAACTGCTTTAGTTTTCGTCTCACAAGAATTGCTTTAGTTTTTGTTCGATCAGCTTCATTATCAGTACAGTGTAAATACTGCTCAAAATACAGGTCGATTGTAATTTCAACCTTGATGACTTCCAGCATGGCCAACTGGTGACCATGTTTGTTCCTGAGAGAGCATGTTACATTGTGTTCATTTTGAGAAAGACGAAGTGTTGACTGGACAATTAAAGGTGGATTTAGGAAGGCCATAGGTTGGTATACATATTCTAAACATTTTAAAATGACCTTGAGAAATAGGTTCAATGCTGATACATTTCCACATTTTTATGCCCATCACTATGTAATAGTGAAAGGGCATATAGCCGTACTGCGGCGTCGTCGGCGGCGTATGTACCCTTTTCTTTGTGTTGCTATAACGGTTTCAGCTTTCGTCAGATCATCTTCGTATTTGGTACAGGGCAAGTACAGGTCAAAGCGGAGGTCTGATGTAATTTTGACCTCGATTACTTCCAAGATGGCCGATTGGCGGCCATGTTTGTACCCGAG